>VYZT01047055.1:324-27037 GCA_013400735.1 Pomatostomus ruficeps
GAGGAGCCGGCGGCACCGCCACCCCCGGGGCGCAGCGCCTCTGCAGGATCTCCGTCTGGGTCTGGCAGTCCGTCATCCACCTGCTGCAGATGGGGCAGGTCTGGAGGTAAGGGGCGGCCGGGGACTCCGCCGGGCCCCCGGCGGGGCGGGCAGCGCGCTGGGTTCGGGGAGCGCGGCCGCGGAGGGGCGGGAGCGGGGGCTGCGAGCGCCCGGTGCGAAGAGGGCGCGGGGCAGCGTCAGCTCCTGCTCCAGGGGGGATGTGGGGCAGTGTCACCTCCTTGGCTTGAGAGGGACGAGGGGCAGTGTCACCTCCTGGCTTGAGATGGTCGGGGGACAGTGTCACCTCCTGGCTTGAGATGGTCGGGGGACAGTGTCACCTCTTGGTTTGAGATGGCCGGGGGCAGTGTCACCTCCCGGCTTGAGATGGATGGGGGACAGTGTCACTGCTTGGTTTGAGATGGATGGGGACAGTGTCACCTCGTGGTTCAAGGTGGACGTGGCTCAGTGTACCCTGTGGTCCAAGGTGGGTCAATGTCTGCTGGCCGAGGAGGGGCAGGTATGGGTGGTTGTCAGCCCCTAGTTTGAGGTGCATGTAGGTCACTGTCAGCTCGTGGTCCAAGATGGGCATGGGTCAGTGTCACCTCCTGGTTTGAGGTGGATCAGTGTCATCTCCTGGTTTAAGATTGGGTCAGTGTCCGCTCTCTGAGGTGCAGCAGATTGGCATCACTGTCATCTCATGGTTTGATGTGGGTCAGTGTCCCCTGGACAAGGTGGGGCAAATGGGGGTCAGTGTCCCCTGATGGGCTGAGGTGGGTCACTGTCCCCTCCTGAGGTGGACCAGGTGGCCATTGCTGTTACCTCATGGTTTGAGGCAGATGTGGGGCAGTGTCGCCTCATGGCTTGAGGTGGATCACTGTCCCCTGGCTGAGGTGGGACTGATGGGGGTTGTTGTCATCTTGTGCTCTGAGGTGGACATGGGTCAGTGTCACCTCGTGGTCTGAGGTGGCTGTGGTCAGTGCAGTGCCCCCCACATGGAGAAGGAGGGGAGATTTGGGGATTAGTCCAGCTTTGGGTGAGGAGAGACCCAAAGAAAGGAGAGATTCCCACAAAATGAGCCTGGAGGGGCTGAGGTGAGGGACATAGGAGTCGTTGTCACCTCATGGTCTGAGGCGGGCCCTTGCCAGTGCTCCCCACGGTGGAGGAGGTGTCAAACGCCCCCTTGTGCTGAAGGGACATTTGAGGGGATGAGAGCTTCCCCCAAAATGTGTCTGTGGGGCTGAGGTGGGAGGACTGCGGTTCGTTGCCCCAAGCAGGACATGGGATGGTGCTTCCCACGTGGAGATTTGGGGTGACCCCTTCTTCACTGAGAAGAGCTCCAAAGGGAGCAGAGATGCCCCCCAAAATGAATGTGTGGGGCTGGGGAGAGGGGAATAGGGCTGCTGTCACCTCACAGCTTGGAGGGGACACGGTTCTGTGCCCCCCATGGCGTGGGGCGGAAGGGATTCCAGCTCCGTGGGAATGCAGATGGTGCCTCCCAGGGGTGGGGTGGGCTCTTGCTGCTCCACAGGCTTGGGCAGGGGGTCCTGGAGCTGCTCTTCCCTTCAGGACAGGCCTGGCACTGGGGGTGACCCTTGCAATGGCAGCGCTGCAGAGGGAGGTCCTGTGGCCCTGGGGGGGACTCACCCCACCACCCCCCTTCTGCAGCCAGTGGGCAGCCAGGAAAAAACCCACGGAATGCAGGGGCTGCTCTGGAGAGGGTCTGCAGGGGGATGGAGCTGTGGCTGCCAAGTCCTGGGACATGCTGGCTCCAGAGGGCTGATGTCCTCCTGGCACAGATCCCGTGGGGATGAAGGGTGAGGGTCTCATCCATCCCCAGCCAGCAGAGAGGGAGCGGGACCTGCCGGCTCGCTGATTCCCCCCGAACTGAAGGAGTGGGTGGTGGGAGTGGAAAAACGCAGCGTGATGCCTCGGCTGTGGCTTTGGAGAAAGGAGAAACCTCCTCGGTGGGGACGGCAGCGGTGGGGCTGCCGGTGTGGGCTGAAGGTCAGGGATGAGGGACTGTTCCCTGCTGGAGGGAGAGCTCCTGGGGTGGAGGAGACACTGGCCGGAGGACAGGTCTGGGAAGTGACCTCGGGCTCAGCAGGAATAAAACAGCATCCTCCAGCGCGAGCTGGAAATTACGTTATCCTCCCCAAAAAGAGAGGTGGGAGGAGGCAGGGAGGGATTCTCCAGGATGAAAGCCTGTGGATGCAAACACTGCCACAGAGATGTCGGGCTTACGGAAAGAGGTGCTGTAAGGACAGCTGTACAGACCCAGCATGGCCCAGCATCCTCTGAGCCGGGGCGCGGGTTGGTAGCGTGGAAGGGGTGTGAGATTTGAGGTGGGGGCACAGGGACGACTCCGGGTTGTGTCACAGGGCACTGGATGCACCCCCTCCACCCCACGGATGGGTCAGGCTGTAGGGAAGAGGCTCCACGTGGGGGTCAGTTGGGGTTTGTAGCTTTTAAAATAATCCTTAGGGATCAAAGATTTTTATTTTCCCGAATTTTTTTGAAGAAGCCGCGGGGGTGGAGGGGAGGGGATCTGCGTGGGAAGGGTGCGTGAGATGTGTACGTAGGAAATAAGCCCATGCAATTGTGCAGTGCAACAGCAAATACATATTTCTTCTGCATCTTCAATGTCATTTGTGCAGCGTTCAAAGCACATTTGTTCTCAACTCCTGCTTGGGGGTTTATTCTATTTTTATGGGTTTTTTACTGCCGAGATTTGGGCTGGAGGGTGGCCGGGAGGGGGATGTCTGCGGGTGGTGCGTGCAAGGATGATGAATTGGTCCGCGACCCTTTCTGCTGCTTCCCCTGGTACTCCCAAGTGCTGATCCCATCAGCAAAAGCAGTTCTCAATGCAGATGCTCCTCTGGCAAGTTGGATTATTCCTTTCTTGGAGTCAGGCAGAAGAAACGATTGTGTTTTAGCCATGCACAAACACCTTGTGCCACAGCACGCTCGAGTGAGCGCGTGGGGAGGGGGATGCCGAACTCATGCTGGCAGGGACAGAGGGGGTGCATGTGGGGGGCTGATTTTTGGGTAATACGAAGAAACAAAGCCCAAATTGGCCAGACTTTTCCCTGCTGTGTTAATGCAGAGGAAAAACCGTTTGCTTCCGAGGTTGTGCAGGGCTGGGAGTGCCAAAGGGGACTGACAAGGAGCGCTGCAGCCTGGATCACGTTAGGTGAAATCAGGGAGCTTTCTCTCCTGTTGCTCTCTAATCCTACCAGCGCCCAGCTCCTGCTCTTTAAGGCACACTGGACAGCGTGGAGCCGACTCCCAGTATCTGACCAGAGCCAGAATTAACTTCCTGGGATCTGCAGAGCAGCCTCCACGAGGGTGTCTTTTTGCATTCCCACTACGGCTATTGCCAACGCCATTAAAATTAATCTCAGATGCGGTGATGGGACTAATACTAGAGCGCGCTGGTTTGGCCGCCGTGGCCTGCAGCGCAGTTGCCGCGTGCTGGGGAGAAGTTTAGACGTGGGCATGGAGGAGGAAAGCCTAGGACAACGTAAGTTCAGCGCATAATGCTCCGAGCCCGTTTTCCTGCGGGATCACGGATCCGCGCTGCCGCTGCACGGAGCGTAATCAGGATCGTACCTTATGTAGGGGATGGTGTGGGTGTTGCTCAGCAGCTGGCAGCGAAATCGTGGAGAATTGGAGGGGGCAGGTTGGAGTAGTACAGGAATTCTCATCCTGAATACGTTAGGGAAATCTGCGTTTGGATTTTGAGGGATATGACACAATTCCTGCGGCAGCTTCTTCTCGTAAATACTGGTAAGGCTCGCCAATAAGATGGTGAATAAATAGCATTTTATGGCAGAAATATAAATATACATCGGTATCTTATTTTAGCAAGGCTGTCTCTTCATTTTGTCAGGACTGTGGGAGAAGGAGCTTGTTTTGGAGCTGTCTGGATGGGGACTTTGTCTGCTGTTTGTGTCGTATTCAGAGGGTGGATCATGACCAGGCAGGAGGGCTGAGGGGGCAGTGTGAGTGCTGAGAGGGGGCTTAGTGATATTCCTGGCATTTTTGTGGTTTTTTTTAGTTCAGCCGGGATCTGAAGAATGTGTTAATACTGTCTGTCTACAGTAGCTGTTGGAGAAATAGTAAAAACATATGTGTGTGTGTATACATCCATATATATTGAATTCCTGCTGGAAGTAGTCTGATCTCAAAGAGATTCCAGCAGTCTGATCTCCAGTGTCACTCCCACCAACAAAGCTCAGCTCCCGGGGTTTTTACCTTCATAAATCTACAATATTCACCGTTCCTCTCAAATCTTAGATTATCTTGAGGACTTGAACAATTCACCCAGAGTAACCAAAAAGTGCAGGATGCCAGCTGGGGCACGTTATGCTCATTATGGAGGTGCTGCACTGCGAGCTGCCAAGGGCTGTTCCATGAGGAGGAACGCTGTGGTTTTGCTGGAAACAGGATGAAGACAGGGCTGCTGCTTTTGCTGGAGCTGTTCAGCCATGTAAATTCAGGAGAAGTTTTGATATCTGGAGCAGTTGCACAGGTTGTATGAATGACAGGAGTGAACTTCCCTGTCTGAGGTACCTTCCCTTAACCTCTGCTGGAAGTGGGTTACTGGGTCATGGATGCTGCCCTGGGACACGGGGTTTAGAGCGGAAAGTCCCATCCCTTGCGTGACGCCGTGCTATTAAAGCAAACATTATTGGATTCCATTGGATTAACGGGATGTGGAGCCGAGCTCAAATGAATGCTGACCAGCTGGAAATCTCTGTGTCTGTTAAACCATCAGTGATGGGGAGTTCTGGGACGTGAACGTGCTGTATTTGTGAGGTTTGTTATTAAAACAGATTTGAATACAGATCTGGGACAAAAACATTCTGTACAAGAAACCCCAGCAAACCACAACAACCCTTGTCACTGTTGTGACATTAAAAATTGTCTTGTGTACGTACATGGTGAGAAATTCCTAACATTTACGCAGAGACTTGGCATCCTTTTTATTAGTGGAAAGTCCAAATCTGTGAGCTGTTCGTCTTCGGAGGTGGAAGGATGAATCAATGGGTTTAAATGGAATATCTGGCATTTAATGACTTTGTGTTGAGTGGGTTCAGGCTCTCCTAAAATAACTTTGGGATGAACTGCGAGTTAGAGACACGTTATTTTGGATAGTTTAGAAATAAAAGCAGCTACAACTCCGAAGTTCTCTGCCCAAATCACTCAAAGTGGGAGCCATCTGCTTGTCAAACAGCAGATGAACAAGGAGCTGCTGACCTAATGCTGCCTCCTTGTCTTGGTTTGGGATGTTCAGCTCTCTAGAGCCTTTCTGTAAATTTACTGCCTTCCCTGGCACGTTGGAATATATTTTTTTTTCAGCTTTTTCTGGTTAGCTTGTCTGGCAGCTGAGTTTTTCCTTTTAGCCAAGTTTTAACAGCTTGCTTTTATAGTATAGAGTTTTGTCAGCTTTTGACAAGTTGGCAGCGGGAAGACATTCTGGGATAGATGATAAATATGTTCTCCCTGCAAAATCAGGTCTGGGGTATAACTTTTTATATTTTTTTTTCCAGCAAGGTTGTTCTCCCTTCCAAAAAACTTAGCCATTCCACCCCCATTTCCACAGGATCTCCATAAGGAAGCGCTGGGCTGTGGGTGTAGAGGTCCAACGGCATCTCCAGAGCACGTAGGTTGTGAGAGAGTGGAAAGAAGAATAATGATCATAATAAGGATGGAAAAAAGGCTTTATCCCTTGAGTGGGGTCTCCATGGGTGGCGGGCGGTGCTGATGCTCCGTGTCTTGTTGAGTGGTTCCCACTAGAGGGGGTCCAACCACAGATGTTGGAGCGGATCTGCTGGGCCAGCCTTGGGACGGCAGCGATTTCTCCAAACCTTTCCTTGGGAGTTGTAATATCCTGTCCTGACCTGCTGGGAACTGCCCTTTCCGTGCGACCCGGCCTTTCTGCAGAGACAACGTGGCTTGGGCAGCTGGGGGAGTGGGATTTGGAGGAGAAACTGGGATTTGGTTTCCTCTTGGGTGCTGTTGAGGAAGAGCCACGTGCTGCCCTGTGGCGAGGCAGCGACAGCAGCTCATGCCCCCTGCCCTGGTTTTAGGGAGGAGGAAAGGGAAGCAGAACTGCTTGGGTGGCCTGACTTAGTTCTTATGGAACCAGCACGAAGTTTCCATGGCTTTCAAGGTGAAGACGCTGTTACAAGGTGTTTTTGAGACAGCATCTCCAGGAGTCCAAAAACTGGAAAGAAACCCAACTGCTTTGAATTTGGGTTGCAGGCTGCTTTCCTAAACGCTCCCTCCCATGTGGTCCTTGACCACAACATCCATGTTTCAGTTGTCCAAGCTGAACACCAGGAAAAACAGCTGGTTTGGGGTTTTTTTCCCCACTCTCCCTATGGCTTTATCTCTAATGCCAGCCTGACAGTGCCTTTCCTGGTGGAGGGGAGGCAGGGTGCCAAGGGAAGGAGGAAAGATGGCTCACCATTTTTTGTGTTAAAATTCCAGGCTCTCTATTTTCCACCTTTCCAGACACTTCCATTTTGCTTTCAGCTGCACTGAGCCAGCTTTATTCCTTGCAGTGGTTCTCCTCTCCGAACAAATGTAGGTTATTTAGGGAGCATTTCTTTTAATGAAAAGGATGGAGGGAGAACTGATGGTGATAAAGCATCTCTTTGGAGGAGAGCTGCTTGCACTGCCTCAAGACTGCAAGGAGCAGAAATGGGACTTCAAACGTGTAATTTTCCTTGGGGAATGAAGGTGAGCCTGTGGAGAAGTCTGGATCCCTCACACAGCTCACACAGCTTCGCTCTGTGCTCATTTTGCTTTATTTCCCTTGAATCCTGACTTGATTTTCAGCACCTGACTGTAGTGAAAATCAGCAGTAGTACAAGGCAGTGTTTTAACACCTGGAAGCTTTTAGGCAGGAGGATTTGTGACTCAGAGTACGGCTTTGCTAGAGAGAAAATTAAATTGTAATTAAAGGCGTAAGCAAAGAACATGTGCCAAACATTGTCACTCCATTGACCCACCTTCTTCTGATGTGCTGGGATTCAGAATGATGGCCAAGTCTACTGTGATGCTTTAGGGCACTGAGATGCTTTTCCAAACAGGATCCCAAGAAAATGGGGAATGAGCTTTCCAGGGGGGAAGGATCTTTAGAAAACCATCCAACCGAGCAGCAGTCTGATGGAGGGAGGACCACTTTGTGTTTTTAACCCTGTGGAGCAGAATTGCTTGGTCTTTGCAGGGCAGAACATCAGCCACATCCCATATCCTTTGGACTTCAGTGTCAAGGATGCTCCCAGAATCTTCTGGATTGTGGGATCAAGCATTTTGGCTGTGTCCCAGGAGCAGCCCATTGCATCTCTCCATGGATGGATTTTTATTATTATAATTTTTTGCCACTTTCTCCACATGGGATTTACCTTTCCCACCACCCTCTATTCCAGTTTCAGCCTGTATTTGGTTATCTGGAGCTGCTGGAGCAGAGGAACCACATTTGCGGTGCTCAGGAGGAGTCTCAGGAGGTGCTATTTATCCATCCCTGTACAAATTTCACTGAAGGACTTTTGTTATTTCAGTATAATGGGTGTTTTATTCCTCACTTCCATGTCTTGAATCAGGAACAAAATCAAATCTTAGCCAAGAGACAAGAAAATAGAGCAAAAGGCTATCTCAAATGTGTCCCCAAAACTATAATGGGACCTGAATACTGTGCTGCTCCTCACATCTCCTTTCCTCGGAAATCTGTGAGAGCTCAGGTTCACCTATGAAATATTCACAGTCTGTCCTTAAGTGACTTCAGCTGCACAGGAGATCTTTTGCAGAATTGGCAGCTTTGTTGAAACCTTCTGTGTTCCAGCCCAGAGCCTTTGCCGTGACCTCCTCTTCCTCTGCTCCGCTCTGGTTTGGTTTACCTGCAGCGGGATTTTGGCATCCCAAAGAAATATCCCTGAATATCAAAGAACAGAATCATGTCATGTAATGGTTTGGGTTGGAAGGACCTTAAAGATCACCCAGTGCCACCCCCTGCCATGGGCAGGGACACCTCCCACTCTCCCAGGTTGCTCCAAGCCCCGTCCAGCCTGGCCTTGGACACTCCCCGGGATCCAGGGGCAGCCACAGCTTCTCTGGGCACCCTGTGCCAGGGCCTCCCCACCCTCACAGCCAACAATTCCTTCCCAATATTTAACCTAAATCTCTCCTTTTTTGGTTTTAAACAGTTCCCACTTGTCCAATCACTATCTGTCCATGTACAAAGTCACTCTCCCTCTTTTTGGTACTCCCTCTTTAAGTACCCCACTTTGTATAGGATGGGTTGAGGGAATAGCCATCTTCTCCCTGTCCCAGAACCCCATGGGAAATAGGACTAAGATGGATTCCATCCTAAATGCTGCCTCAGGGCCCTGTAGATGGTCTGTGAATGAGGCGTATGAAAACCAAGCCTGTTGTGAACAGGTTTAAATGGACCCTGCCGAGGTCTCAGCTCATGCTGGAAATCTCTGTCAGCTGCTGAGCTGCATCACCTTTTCCATCTTCACAGGTCTGCTGGATGAAGGGGAAATTTCCCCTAAAACCCCCACCACTTTGGCAGAACTGTAATGAAAAACTTTTCAGGAGCCATGGTGCAAAAGGATCTGGCAGCTGGAGCCGCCTTTATCCCTTTTCTAATTAAACCTGTGGGAAAATCCCAAACCCGAGTGAGGGAGGATCATGTCCAGCTGCCGGAACCTCCCTCAGCTCATGGGGCTCTGTGGGGTTTTCTGTAGGGGCAGGGAGCAGGATCGTGTTTTGCTTCCATGATGGACACTGGACTTCACAACTCCCCAGAGAAATCCAGGAGAGTTGTGCTTCCCCGTCCTTTCAGTGGGGTAGCTCATGATCATCTGCTAAAGCCGGGGCATGTCAAGTATCCCTGTGAGTTTAAAGAGTTCCAGTCTCTGGGAAAATCCCCATTCTCCCATCTTCTCTTGTAAAAAAAGCTCAGTTGAACTCCCCGTGCTTGGATCCCCCACACAGGCAGCCCTGGATGACAGGACTGGCAGGAATACGCTGCCTGATCTACCAAACACAGAAGACAGCAGTAAAGCACCAGGAGTGGTTTTGAGTTTGGGATTGGAATTCATCCCAGTTATGTCTAAGCGAGGGAAAAAAGAGCAACGGAGGCCGATGTTGTTGAAGTAAAAATTGTAAAGAGTGGTATAAGCAGAAGGCATTTAAATAATGTAAACAGTCTGGCATGGGAGGAAGGATGGGAGGCATTCCAGAAACAAAGGGAAAAGAGTTTTAAAACATGGCTAAAAATACAGCAACTCTTGAATTCCAGAGATTATCTCAATTAGCGCTTTTTCAATATATCTTTACAACAGAATTGTAGGAGTTCACAAAAGATAATGGAGGCTATGAGATACGGAGAAGTGATATTAATTTGTTTAATTAAAAGGATGAAGGGCTCCCTAAAATAAGATTCACTTATCTTCTGTGGCAGGGAAGAGCGAGGTTATATTCGGAAAATTGCAGCTCGTGGCACCATAGGGTGGAGAAAGCATGGAGTGAGCCAGGGCTGGGAGGAAGAACCCCTTCTTCAGCCTCAGCAGTTCCTTGCTCAGTGACTTTCAACAGCAAATCCCTTCCCATGGGGTTTATGTGCTATTAGAGCAAAATGGGATGATTTTACATTTCCAAGAGGATTTTGTTTGATGTTCAGAGAGCAGGAATTGGACGTTTTCCTCAAACAGAAAATCAAATACTCAGACATCAGAGCTTTGAGGGGCAGGCAAACATGGTTTCAACTGGGAGCCTGTATGTTTGGGGCTGTGCTTGATGTCCTCTGGCTCCAGAGGTGTGTGGCACAGGTCAGAATTTATGTCCAGCCTCAGCACTGCATGTCTATCCCTTGGATTGGGGGACAAGCATGGATGAATATCCAGCTGGAAGTGTAGGGGGAGACCATGGGGGCCAGGGAGGGGAGAAGACCCTCGTGCAGATCTAAATTAAATTAACCCCCCTGGATGTATATTAATATGTTAAGTAGCACTAAGCTCTGTATCCCAGCTCAGCAATATTTCGAGGCACTTTATTGCTTTAATGAAGGGATAAAATAGAACCTGCAATTACAGTAATTTTTTCTAATTGAATATTTTGCTTTATTCTTTCCCTTTCAAAGCATGACTGTAAGTACCAGCCTTCATAAAGCTTTGGAAATATTTATACTTTCCCTCTCCAGCAATGGGTGTAAATATGCTTTTTCTTGGGCAGGCTGTTTGGGTCCCTCATGGATGAGCAGTAGAATAGCTCTGGAGAGCAGTAGAATAGCTCTGGAGAGCGGTGGGCAATGCACTTTCCTCTGCTCCTTTGAATCATAGAATCCTGAGATGGTTTGGGGTGGAAGGGACCCTGAGGATCATCCAGTTCCACCCCTTTCCATGGACAGGGACACCTTCCATGATTCCAGGGTGCTCCAAGCCCCATCCAACCTGGCCTTGGACACTTCCAGGGATGAGGCAGCCACAGCTTCCCTGGGTGACCTGTGTTAGGGTCTCCCCACCCTAATTTATTCCTAATACCCAATCTAACCCTATTCTTTATCAGTTTAAAGCTGGGAAATATTAATTTCCCATCAGTGGAGAGAGGGGAATGTGATGTTACAGTCTCAATGCTTTCTGTCATCCTACACGGACTTGATATGAATGTCAGGTGCCTCTTTGATTAATTTCTTGTCCATGCAGGGGTAGTGGACAAGTGGACAGCAGCTGTTATTCCCAGGCCGTGTTCTGTGCGAGCAGATGAGATCCTTGTTTTCTGCCACCTCAACTGAGTTTGGGGAGGAGGACGGGTAAAGCTCCTTCAGGAGCAGGATGTAGGTGGCAGGTGAAAGGAAAAGCTGAAGGGCAGAGTCCTTGCCCAGAACCAGCCAGGTGAGGCAGCCATGCTGACTACAGGGGATTGAACTCCAAACGCCAATGGTATATTTGGGTGTCAATTGAGTTTTTTGAAGTAGCCATTTTCAGCGGCAGCTCTTCAAACCGAAGTTCCTCCCTCCAGCTCGAGCCTCAAGCAGGCAGCAAAATGCAGCGAAATTAACATAATAATTATGTTGTGCATTCCGTGTGCTGAATCCCACGTTTAAAGAGGGAGATTTGCTGATATTCCCTCCATGTGATGGGATGCTATCAGTCGGAGGCTGTTGCAGTAGCTGTCTCCTCATCTAAAGGGGACTTTTGATCCAATAAACTGCTTATCTCATGTAGTTGTCCTTTCATCTAGCGTGGGTGGCGTGTGACGGCTGATGGAAGGCGCAGCATTGTGGCTCATTTATGAATATTAATTAGAAATGGAAATAATATGGAACAGTGTGCACCAAGGACTCTCCGAGCACTGGCGGCTGCAGAAATCCATCGGTTCCTCCCTCGCGGAAGGCTCACGGATGCGGAGAAGGCGCTCACGTCGGGGTGTGAAGTCACCACACGGAGTCTGTCACGCCGACACAGTGGCAGTGCAGCGGGAGGTTGTCTGGGGGCCTGGTTTTCCAGTGTTTGTTACGGCTGGGCTGGGGAAGGAATGGTTTCCCTGGGAAAAACTGCAGCAGTGCCTTGCCAAGTCATGTGCATCCGAGCCGGAGCCGGAGCTGGAGGCTGAGGCTGTGCTGGGGCACGCGGCTGTGCCGAAAGGCAGCACGATAAGGCTTCGGCGCCCTTGTTCCACTGAAGGACAGGCTTTGCTCCTGAATGCTTAATCTTACCTTAGTCCTTGTCACTCCGGGCCCCTTGTCACACGCTGACATAAATGCACCGTGCCGCTGACGCCGGGAAAGGCTCTGGCCCCAAGCGTGCTGCAGCTCTGGGATGATACCAGAGCCCTTCAGAGGATCTCCAAATGGTTCGGGCTGGAAGGGACCTTAAAGATCATCTCGTTCCAGCCCCTTGCCATGGCCAGGGACACCTTTTCCCTTTTGGTGGTTCCATCTCATTGTTTTCCTTTGTTTCAAGTTGTTGCCTTGAATAAAAGGCTCACAAAATCCAATCATGTGCACTGAATCAAGGATAGAGCCCTCTCCATCTCACTTGCCAGGAACTCACCCTCAGTGGCCACATCTCTTGGGAGCTCGGCAGTGGCAGGATTTGCCCTCTGGCCCTGAGATGGGCTGGCACAGCATGGCCATTTCTGTCCTGTTACACCCTCTTGGCTTTTGAGTGCCAGCTGGGAATGGTTCTGGTGGTGCTGCTTGGTCCCAGGGATGATCCTGTGGGGCTGAGACTTGAAGGCAGCAGCATCCCTGCCTAACAGATGAGGAATCCAGAAGGATGCAACACATCAAAAGGAAAATATTCCCATTTCTTAGGGTTAATTTCTATTTTCCTGTGAGAGTATGGGCTTGTTTTAATGGGCTGCAGGTGTATCCAGCCTGTCAGAGTCTCCACAAAAATCCACTTTTAGCTTTTGGACATGGTCATCAGGTTTACCTGTTAGGGACTAAATTTATTTTATCACCCCCGTGTGCACACCAGGAGTGGAGGTCAAATCCCTTCACGGGATTAAATTGTCATTGTCACCTTTGGGAGTAATTTCAGTGGGCCACTTTGGAATTGATGCTTAAGGATGAATCGCAGGTGGAGAGAACATAGAAATGCCCAGACATGTCATGAATCATGGAATGATAGAGTGGTTGGGGTTGGAAGGACCTTAAAACACATCCAGTTCCAGTCCCCTGCTATGGACAGGGACACTTTCCACAATCCCAGGTTGCTCCAAGCCCCATCCAGCCTAGGCCTAAACACTTCCAGGGAATTCAGCTGAGACCCAAGCACTCGTGTCCTTGTGGACTCATCCTGCTCGGATGCTGACGGAGGAGGTCGTCGTGTGCTTTGCTCTGCAGGGAGGACCCGCTGGGGTTAAACTCCTTGGGAGCTCAGGATGTGCAGCGAGCCCTAAAAATTCACTTCAGGGGTCACCCATCATCACCCAGCTCCATCCCCACTCTGCTCTGTGGGTTAATTTATTTTTCAAGTGAGCCAAGTAATTAACGGCTTTCCTTTAAAACTCCTCGAAGCCCTCCAAACCAGCGCCTTAAAAATGGGCTGATTATTCCGCTTTCTTCAAAGCGCGGGGTATCAGCGAAAGTCGGCTCCTGCGGGCGCGATCCTCCGGCAGCCCGGGGCACTCCAGGGGTGCTGCAGCGTGTCACACACGCTCAGTGTCACAAATCACTCGCCTGGCAGTGCCACTTTGCTCGAAGTGGGGCACGCCGGCTGTCACAGGGCCGGCTCCGCCATCCGCGCCTTCCCGTCAGAATTTGTTCCCTTCCCTTCCCCCGGCGTGGCTGAGGTTGGGTTCTTTGAACCAGTGCAGGGCGTTGCTTTGCAATCGGGAGCTTTAGATCTGGGATAATAAAACATCAAAGTAAACCAGATTGTTGTGGATACAGAAAAAAAAAAAAAAAGGAAAAAACCAGGACACTCAGTAGGACTTCGGGGAGTAATAAATTTGTTCTATATTTAATCTCGTATTTATCGCAGTGTCAGTATGAGACCACTTCATTTTACTACTTTAACTGTAGCTAAGAATAACCGAATCCTTGAAATATTGAGAAAGTGGCTAATACCTGGTGGTAGCTGATGGGATCCAGCTTTAATAGTTATTGATTGGCTTCGAAAAGCTCCCAGTAATATCACATCTGAGCTACTATATGTTGGGAGTGCAAATCCTATCAGTTATTTAAGATTAGAAGTAATTGTAGATTTGCAGTTTAATCATCCCTCAGTAGGAGAAGCCAACCAGGACTTCAGGTGTCATTTATAATTTTGCAAAAAAATTACGGCTGATCCGCCGTGGTTTTATTGTGTGAAAATCCTGGCATCCCTAAATTCAAATATTCTCCAGCTTCTCCGCAGCTTGCGCTGAAATTGGTGTGGCTTCTCCAATGGGGATGCAAAGCCCAGTTTGAGATCTTTTTGTCAGGCAGTGAACACAAGGGACAAATGACCCCTGTAGGGTTGGTCTTAGTGCTTGGTCCTTTCTCAGAGTGCCCCTTGTTTCAGAAAGTGCTGAAAAAATCAACCTATCCTCATAAGGAAATAAAAATTATCCCTAAATAAGGGGAATATCTTCCATCCAGAAATTCAGGAGAGCAAAAAATCCGATTTAGCGCCGCTTTGTAGTACTAAAACTCTGCCTGGGTAACCTGACATTTCCCTGGGCTTCAGCAGTGCTTCAAAACAGCACCTTTAATGATGCTTTATTACCATTTGTGTTCTTACTCTTTGTTTTACTGCTCCGGAGTTTAACAATCCCATTCATCAAAACATTTGGGGTTTTTGCTGGTTCCTTCCCCCTGGTATGGCTTGTTGCACAATTAGAGCTTCGTTAAAGGCTCTCATTATTTTTCTTGGTTGTGCTCAAGCTCTGCCTGCACTGAAGCACTGAATTTTCTGTTTGAGCACACAGATCTCCCCGTAATTCCCTGCTGCTCCTTCACCGGGAACCAGCTCTTTGCCATTCTGCGGAAGTGACCAATTTTTCAGCAGCGAGGGCAAATTATTTCTAACTCCTTTAGTTTTCTTGCTGATATTTAAGTGTGTTCTCAGAGGACAAAAATGACAATTTTTTCCCATTTCCTGAAATTATCGGGAGCTGCATAACTGCAGTGGGGAGTTTGAATTCAGGGGTTAAGCTGAATTTCTGGTGGCTTTGCCAACTTCTGTGTCTGGGACTGCATTATTTCCCCCTTTCTTTCAGGGGATTAGGGGGATTTATTTGTGAAGCAGCACTCCTGACAAAGGTGTCTGAGACACTGGGAGGGTCACATCTTCTCCATTTACGTGGAATGAATTCCTTTTGCCATCCCGCAACTGCGTTTTGGGAGAAGTGGTGAGGAAATCACACTTTTATTTTGGAATATTTATTTTGGAATAATTCTGCTGAAGAATTTTACATACAAATTGGTGAATGAGGATATACCAGTTGAAAAATCATTACTTAGAGGTGATTCCCACATGGAATATGGGTGTCACTGGAGCAAAAAGCTTTTGAGGATCCTGAGTGCTGGAGGAGTCAGGCTGGGATTGGGGAATTGTGCCTGGCTGGGACCCAGTTCTGGGTCCTTTTGTGCTGCTGTGAAGCTCATAAAGCACCACAGCCCTAATTAAGAATGAAAATGTACATGTTTATAATTTTTTATTTCCCTTCCAACCCAAACCATTCCAAGATTCCAGGATATTTAGCCAGGATATTTTGCCTAGCTCTGCTCCTTACGGTCAGTGAAAGGGTCCTTGCCTTGCTCCCACTTTCCACAGGGTGTAGCATTAATTGGTTGTGTGAATTAACTGATGACTAAGCTTCATTAGGCTGCCATTAACGGTGCATTTGTATTCTTCCTGTCCTAAATCCTCCGTGAAAACATCTGTTAGTCACTCAAAATAGGAGTCTGCGTTCTTAGTAGCAATTTCGCCATCAGAAAACGGGAGGTTTTTACCAATCAGACAGCTCTAAAGATACTTATTTCTCTCCAGTCCCTTTGCCAAGAGGAAATCTTTCATTAGAACACTAAATCTCTGTTAACTCTTAACTGCAGGCTTGTGTTTGTGCTTGTGAGGCAGGTGGGACTCTCTGGTGTCTGTCAGGAGCTCTGAGATAAGGAGTGTCCTGTCTTCCTCCCTTGGCATTGCCCCTTGTCTGTTTTCTGCTCTTTGCCCATTTTCCTTCTGTAGGAGTGTGTTCAGCTTCTCACAGAATTTTTGAATTATGGAATCATTGAGGTTGGTAAAGATCTCCAAGATCATCAAGTCCAACCTGTGCCCGATGCCCACGTTGTCACCAGCCCAGAGCTCTGAGTGCCACGTCCCGGTGTTCCTTGGACACCTCCAGGGACTCCAAACCTCCCTGGGCAGCCTCTTCCAATGCCTGACCCCCTTCCTGCTGATGTCCAACCTGAGCCTTCTCTGGCGCAACTTGGGCCTGTTCCCTCTCTTCCTGTCCCTGTTCCCTGGGAGCACAGCCTGACCCCTCCCGCTGCCCCCTCCTGTCAGGGAGTTGTGCAGAGCCAGAAGGGGCCCCCTAAACCTCCTTTGCTCCAGGCTGAGCCCCTTTCCAAGCTCCCTCAGCCGCTCCTGGGGCTCCAGATCCTTCCTCAAGTTGGAAGGTATTGTTTTGTTCAGTATTGTTAAGTGTTTTATTTGGACTCTTCCCTGTTCCCAAACTTGGGGGTTCTGTATAATCAGTGCCTCGAATTGCTATGGTCATTGTTGTTTTTTAAACGGAGTGTCTCCAGGGTTGGGCTGCTTGTTGTATTTGTGGAACTGAGTGGCAAAAACCCTGGAAATGCAGCATTTTATTAATCACAGAACCAGAGAATCACTAAGCTTGGAAAAGCTCTGTAAGATCATTGAATCCCCCAGCACTGCCAAGGCCACTACTCACCCATGTCCCCAGTACCACCTCCACATGGCTTTTAAATCCCTCCGGGGATGGGGACTCTGCTGCTGTCCTGGGCAGCCCCTTCCAATGCCTGACCTCTCTTTTGGTGAAGAAATTGTTCCTCATTTCCAATCTAAACCTCCCCTGGCACAACTTGAGGCCATTTCCTCTCATCCTGTCACTTGTTACCTGGGAGAAGAGACTGACCCCCACCTGGCCATGCTCTCCTGTCAGGTAGTTCAGGTTTCAGAGTTTCCTTTGATCCAGGTCGATTTTCTGGGATCACCTAAGAAATGTGATACCTGTCCCAGGCTGACTCTCCCTGCCCCTCATGCATCCTCTGCTGGCATTACCTCAGAAAGTTTTGAGTTTTTGGAGCTCGGGTACCTTTGGCTTTTTAATAAAAAACAAGGTTCATAATAGAAATGCAGCTTTAAAGCCTGACAAACTAGGGGTGGTTTTACTGAAAATGTCGTTATTGGATTTCAGAAAAGCTTCTCCACAGGAGCAGGGAATGACCATGGAAATTCACCATCCCAGAGATAAAATTTGCTCTCACATCCTTTGCCCAATGATTCTTATGATAACACTGAAATTATTTGCCCATTAAAGGATATCTATTACTCTTCCTAATCATAGGAAGAGAATTAGAAGAAGGAATTCATTCTTTAAACGAGGCTGGTTTTTACCCAGTTCTGCGGCATAGCCGTTATTTTCCTCTCTGCACTTCCCCACTCGGCCACGGCAGCGAAGACTCGGATTCATCAGAAACCTCTGGATTCAGTCAGCAGAGTCAGCTTTTGTCAGTTTATGATCTCACACTCCTTTTTCCCCCACCGCAGGAGTTCTGTTACCCGATAAGGTTGGATCTCTTTGGGTCACACCAGTGGGATTATCGAAATGAGGCTGTTTGCTCCGCCGTCCTTCCCGACCTGGCTCCGCTCCGCCTTTGATGGGGGCCCTTCCCGGGGTGTCCTGCACTTGTTCCACTGGGCCTTTGGTGAATTAAAGAAGTAACTCTGTGTCCTGAACGCTTCAGGGCTCGGGGTGACAGGGATAACCAGCTTTTGTGCACGGCTACCTGTGATCCCTAATAACTGCTGGAATTAAAGGAAAGAACCACAAAGCAGCAGCAATGTTTGGTGTTTTTAAAGTAGTTCTGATTTAAGCATAAAATATCTTTTTTTTTTTTTTTTTTTTAACTCTACCAAGTGACTGAAAACAGTTCACAATGCTTGAAAGAGCCTTTCTGGCAGTACAGGAAAGTACCTTCAGAGCTCTCAGGCCAAAGCGCCGTGCAGCTCATTATCTTCTTTCTGATGGCAAACAGAAAAGAGCCCAGGTGGCCCAGGAAAAGGTGTTGGATCCGGGCAGGCACGTCCTGATTTTCCTCCAGGTTTTCGTGCCATCATCGGGCATTTGTGGTTTTAAAAGTTCTTGAGCAGGAGGTGGTGTGTGTTTAATACCTGTAGTCCTCTGAGGGGTTTTAGAGCTTGGCAAAATTTTCTTCAGGTTTTTTTTTTTCTTAAATTTTGCTTTGCTTGCTGTCTCCTTGCTGTTTTCATTAGGGAAATTCCCCTATAAGATCTTCTAAGTGGGAGGTTCTGGGCTGGATCTGGATGATTTCCATGGTCCCTTTCAACCCAAAACATTCTGGGAATTCTGAGGGCTTGAAACTGTTCTCCTGCAAATATTGAGAGTGGGACAATTACAGCTGGTTTATTTGGGGATTTTTTTGTTTGTTTGTTTGGTTTGTTTTCATGCAGATTCCTCTGTGGAATAGGGATTACTTGAGATTTACACAGAGTAAGTTATCCTGAAGAGTTGAAACCAGTGGGATGAGTTTCTGCCCCTTGCAGAGAGAGAAAATACCTGTGCAACAAAAACCTTTCCATAGATTAGTTGGGGACACTCTTATTCTTAAGTGAAGCAAGGTACTGAATATTCCAAAGTCAGTTTTCCAGCTTCAGCATGGTGTCAGTGTTGACAGTCGGATTCAATGATATTTTTATTGGGTAATTACATTCTGTGTGTATTGGACTTTCGGAATATGTATAGAGAAAATACTCCTGTGCTGTCAGAGTTTTTAGTGTGAATGTGTTATTTACTCTGCAGTCAGAGGGTGTTTCAGTCAGAAGGATTTTACAGAATCACAGAATCCTGGGATGGTTTGGGTTGGAAGGGACTTTAAAGCTCCTCTAGCTCCAACCCCCTGCCATGGGCAGGGACACCTTTCTAGAAGGTAGAATTCCAAGGAGATAACTAGGCTAAATCTTTCCAGGGAGGCTACCAGGGGATGTAATAATGGCTGACCTCAGAGGGGATGGTTTGAGAAGAGCCGCTCGTGTCTGATTTCAGCCTCTGGGTGACGTGGTTTGGGTTGTGCCTCGGAGCTGGCAGTGCAGGAGCAGCTCAGGTAGGAGGTGAAGAGCTGGGGGATGGATTGAGGAATGATCACTACTTCAGTGTGAAATCTTGTGTGAAGTTCTCCTGGGTTTGTACGAGCAGGAGACAAAGGGAAAAAGCAGCTGAATTCAGGATCATGAGAGTTTTCTGTAGGAAAGGAAAATTCCAAGCAGCTGCAGCCTGCTCGTATCATGCAGTTAATAGCATTTTCCCGTTAAATTAATTTATTTTCTCAAATCACAAATGGATCTTTAGGATTGTTCACAGAGGTTACTCAGTGCATAAAACTTGGATGTCTCCTCACACAATCATGGGATGGTTTGCAAGGGATGTTAAAGATCAGCCCATTCCACCCCCTGCCATGGGCAGGAACACCTTCCACCATCCCAGGGTGCTCCAAATCCTGTTCTTGGACACTTCCAGGGATCCAGGGGCAGCCACAGCTCCTCTGGGCAACCAGGGCCTCTCCACCCTCACAGGGAAGACTTTTTTCCTATCATCCAACTTAAATCTCCCCTCTTTTAGTTAAAACTATTCCTGNGACACTTCCAGGGATCCAGGGGCAGCCACAGCTCCTCTGGGCAACCAGGGCCTCTCCACCCTCACAGGGAAGACTTTTTTCCTATCATCCAACTTAAATCTCCCCTCTTTTAGTTAAAACTATTCCTGTATCTCACCTGAAACATAAAACCATGAGCTGCAGAGCCTTCCCAGTCCTGTGGAGCACAAAAATCCCAGCCCTGTGGAGCACAAAAATCCCAGCCCTGTGCTGCTGATCCGCCTGCTCTGCCTGAGCACTGAGCAGATCCCAGGGAGACTTTTCATCTCCAGCAGGACTGCAGGCCACAGAGCTCGTGTTCTCCGGGATGTAAGCAGAGTGCAATATTGATTGGGATGCTTACTGTAGTTATTTATTGCCTTCATTAGCAGGGAAGAGATGAGAGGCTATCACGGTGTATTAAGTTGTCCCAGAGACACCTGGATAGTAAATTATGAATAAACAGTCAACAGTAGAGTAGAACTGGTGGAAGGCTGGGATGGTCAATGTCAGGATCTACCAGCCAGGCTTTTGAAATCACTAATGTGCAGATTCAGCGTGGCTATTGCTTCCTGTGGCTGGAAATGCTGTTTTAAGGGACTTAAGTGACTGGAGACATGGTTTGACTGGGCTAATCGAGGTCCATCTTGAGATGTCTCTTTTTTCCACAGCACTGAGACTTTGGATTGGTGTTTTCACAGGATTTCATCAGAGATAAAACCCCCAAAACTGCTATTTTGCTGTAAACACTTCTAAGGAAGGAAAAGGTTGAGCTAAAATCATAATATTCCTGGATTGGTGATTGGTTGGAAAAGGGAGGAAAAAACCTGAGTAGAATAAGGGTCATTCTTTGTGCTGCTCATTTAATTTCCTTCCAGTTTAGCACCAAATAAACCTTTATTATCCCAAGGGAGATGAATGTGTGTGTGCTGGGATGGGATTGCAGCATTCCCAACTTTACTGGTTATCATGGATACCTGTTGGAATCAATGATCTTACAGATCTTTTCCAACCTTATTGGTTCTGTGATTCACCCAGCACTCAGCTTTTACTGGAGTCTTTTGAACCCAGAACCCGCCCAGGGCCCAGCACTGCAGCTGTGGGGCCTTATTTTATAAGAAAAATAAAATTTACACGGCCAAAGAGGCCTCAGAAAAAAGCTCAGTGACAGAAGGACCGGGTGAAGACAGCAGAATTGAAAGTGGCCAAACTTTTTTGGTTGTTTTTATTTGTGTTAACTATGAAAAACCCCAACAAACTGCACTCCTGCTTTCCTTGAAGCTGCCATGGTGGTAAATAAACCATTCAGCACCGCACTCTTGGCCTAAACCACTGGAGATGTATTTAAAGCCAGAAACCCTGTTGCTGCACATGTATTTTTGGTTTAAATCCTGTTTGTGCAAGGCTGTTAATTTACACAGGGCTTTACAGACACAGATAAGACACTTTCACTGCCCAGGTAACTCATTCTTAGAGGTTTGGGCTTCCTAAATTAACGCTTTATCCAGGTGTTAGGGTGTCCCTTCCCTTCCTCATGTATCCCTGTGAGCAAACCTTGATCCAGAGACTTTTTATGAATAGATTTTCCTTCACCCAAGGGAGGAAGGAACGTCTGGGCTGGGAATTCCCAGCTGGGCACTGGGCTGTGTTTTTTGGGAGTAATTTTGGGGTGGAAAGTTCAACACCCAGGGTTGTAGGAGCAACTCCAGGCTTTTATTAATCCCCTATTCTTTGTGTTTGTGCATCAATAATCCCCGAGTGTGACAAGACAAACACTGGTTAAGACACAGTGCACCTAAAAATGACATTTCTTGGCAATTCCTCCTCGATTTGGGATGGATCCTTTTGATGTCGGAGGCACGGGGAGTTCAGAGGCTGCATCTGCATCCCACTGGATGAGGGATGGAGCTGAGGATTTCCTCTCGGATTGCACTTCAGGCAGCCTGAAAAGCCCGAGTGTTTCCTGCACCAGGAGAGTGTTGTGCTCTCGCGGTGCCAAATGGGTCAAAATCTCCGCCGTGGTGGTGGTGGCAAACTGCGGAGCTGGCAGAGGAAGGAATAAATCAGGGAACGTTCCGGGGAGATGATCGTTAACCAGCATTCATGTGTAAAACGGCGTCTAGACATTCAAACGCTGTTAATAGCCTTTGATTAACCATTTTTTGTTTTGTTCTTGCTCAGTGTGTTAATCACTGTGATTAAAATGCTTAGCCACCATGGAACTAGGCGTCGGATAAATTAGGAAGTAAGCAAATCCAAACAGATGGGGCAGGGAAAATTAGTGTCTCTGGCAGGGCCGGCGTTCGACATGGCAGGGCCAAGGAAGATTTAGGGGGGAGACCCTAAATAATCCAAGGAAAGCGAATTTGCCTTTGCCGTGGGCCTGCCAGATCTCCCCACCCTCCTGCTCCTGTAAGGCTTTGCCTCCTCAAACCTTTTTTTTTCTCTGCTTCTGGGACCCACTGCTGTCCTCACCTGGCCAGCCAGGTCTGGAATCCTCTCTCTCCTTGTGGGGGAGAGTCCTGTGGCCCCTGCTGCAAATCCCTGCAGGCAGGACCTGGGGGAAGGATCAGCCACTCAGTTCTGGCTCAAGACCAGCCCTGTTTCTGGTTATTTGGGATTTTTTTTCCTTTTTTTTTTATAGCAATAGCAAAGAAATGTTGGTGATGTTTAACCCCTCCACACCAAACGTGTGGGCACCATCCTTCAGTGGGACAATGATTAATTTAAGGGCTAAATCCTTGTCTGCTGCAGATTTTCAGGAAGAATGAGGGCTGGAAAGGGTGGGAAAGGCACCTTGGAAGATCAGGAGCCTTGTTAGGTGTCGAGATGCATCAAAATCAGCACCCAGTCAGTCATCCCTAAAAAGAAATCCCAGATAAAATAGGTGAGCACAGGGGTAGGTTTGGACAAAGCTGGAATTACCCGAAGCAGGGATCATCCGTGGAGGTGATGGAGAGACCACACTCACAGCCCTCTCTGTTCTCCCTTCCTCTTAATCTTGTTTTCTGTGGAACTCATTTTCTGGTAGAGCTGTGGAAAAAAAAAAAATTAAATGGGTAGTTTTGGTGACAGCAGGTTTGGGCCTGTTCTGTGCTGGGATCTGCAGCTAGGATTTCCAATTTCCCTTCTAATCTAAAGGCTTCCTAAACCTTTCAGAAACGCTCTCCTGGGACAGCTGCGCTCACAGAGAGGCAAGAGCTTTGTTTCTGCTGGTGTCAGTCTCTTCAGAGGTACCTGAACCACAGCACGACCACCAGCAGGTCCTCTCAGAGCATCACAGACCTGGGGTATCCAGTGCTCAGCCCTTCCTTTCCCAAAAGTTCCAGCCCTGATGATCCTGGGATAGCACAGAGTGAAAAGCTGGGAAGTTTTGGAGTTTCCTCATGTAGAGGAAATGCTAAATTTAATCTGAATCAGTGTTCAATCACTGCCTATGTGGTTCTTTACAGGTTAAGTTGAATTTTATACCTGGATTTTTGTTGTGCCAGATGGATTTTTACTCTTAATCACAAAATGGACAGAGTTCCCAGCAGAAATCATATATTTAATGATCTCTGAGGGTGCATTTCTGGCTCCGGTACTCTTTTGAGACCCCAAACAATCCTAAAACTCCTTTAAAAGTCAGTTCTCTGTTTATTTAGTTTTGTTTGTTTGTTTGGATTTTTTGTTTGTTTTCGCTTTTATTTTAATATCCTCAGTTCAGTGTTTCCCCTCCTGTCCTTATATGATCATTCAAGGAGGTTTAGGCTGGATATTAGGAAAATTCTCCCAGGGAATGATCACAGCTCAAGGAGTGTTTGGACAATGCTCCCAGGGATGCACAGGGTGGGATTGTTGGGGTGTCTGTGCAGGGCCAGCAGTTGGACTCCGTGAACCTGGTCGATCCTTTCCAACTCAGCATATTTTATTATTCTACCTCTTTTTTACTATTTCTGATTCCCTTCATGACTAAACAGTTTTCAAGCCTCATAAAAAACCTGGTTTCCTGTGCAACCTTCCTTACACCGGCCTTACTTTCTTGCTTTCATCTCCTTTTTCCTCCCCTCAGGTCAATGCCTGTATGCAGGAAAGCACAGACAGAGCTAAATAAAAATGTCTTTTATACCTGAAATGTATAAGAAGCCCTCAGACTCAACACTGTGCCTAAATATACCTGAAAAAGTCAGGCATATTCAGCGCTCCTCTAAGGCGATTGAGACATGTGAGTCTCCAGCCGAGTGTGTTAAGTTCTGCAGTGACCACAGCTCCAAATATTTTATTTGCAGCGTGTTAAGGGTTTGTTGTTTGTTTTTTTTTTTCAGCAAGTGCTCTATTTTTATTGCCAGGAAAATGCTGACATATATTTTATGTAGCACATCAGATGTGATCCAGGCTCGCTTTGCAGAGCTGAGCAGCATTGCTACGGCCAATTGTTCGACACAGCATTTCGCTGCGTTTCCTGACATGCTTAATAAAGATATTTCCATGATTCTGGAGGCAACCCGAATGCCATTAACTGCTGGCTTTCTAAGGCAGCACAAACACGGCTCCTAATGCCAGGCTCGGCAGGTTTGGCTCAGCAGCCATCAGGTACCACTCCAGAGCAGGGGAAAATTGAAATAAAAAGCAGCTGGGCTGCTTGGCATCACCTGAGATGTCCTGCAGACAGACCTGGTCCATGGATTAGGGTAAGGCAGAGCTGGGGGTGTTTCTCAGGGACAGGGATGGAGGTGGTTGAATGTTTTGGCACACAGGAGACCTGGCAGAGGATCTCAGGATCTGTCAGCCTGTGTCAGGGTCTCTGTGATATCCATGTGCTGTCTTGCAGAGCCCAGAGCCCGGAGATGTGCTGACCTTGCAGCCAGAATGGGAATTTGTTATTCCAGCAGAGCTGGGCCTCGTCATCACTGAGTTATCTTGGATTTAGCGTTTTTTCACTTATAACCCACAGTGGGTGTGTGGGGTGGGAGGAAAGCGGGAAACCTGCAGAGGAGTTGGACCTAGAGATAAATCCTGGAGGGATGGAGCAACCCTCCCATGAGCAAGGGATGAGAGGATTGGGATTGTTTGTCCTGGAGAAGAGAAAGTTCTGGGGTGACCTTATTGACCCTCCGTACCTGAGGGGACCCCACAAGAAAGATGGAGAGAAAAAACCATTTACAAGGGCCTGAAGGGATACGACAAAGGGGAATGGTTTCAAAATAAAACAGAGTAAGTTTAGAATGGATATCAGAGAAATAATCTTCCCTGTGAGGGTGGGGAGGCCCTGGCACAGGCTGCCCAGAGAAGCTGTGGCTGCACCTGGATCCCTGGAAGTGTCCAAGGCCAGGTTGGACAGGGCTTGGAGTAACCTGGGATAGTGGGAGGGGGTGGAATGAGAGGACCTGTAAAAGTCCTTTCCAATCCAAACCCTTCCATGATTGATTCTCTGGTACCTGGTTTTCCGTGTGGTTTGGATGTGCTGGGAGGAGATAATCTGGTGGTTGTCTTCTCAGGGGTGGTGTTGATTGGCACCGGGTGACTCAGGGTGTCTCTGATCCCTCAGGAAAGTGCTGCATCCCTGAACATCCCTGCGGGAAGGGAGTAGGATCTCAGCACATCCCTCCCACAGAGGGAGCATCTGTTCCTCAGGCACAGCCAGTTTTTCCCAACTTTTGTGATTTTCTGCTCTGTGTGTAAAGCCGGGGAATTTCTCACTAGAAAGGAACAGAAGTGTTCATGTTTAGTTTTTGCCACCCCAAGGACTGCAGGAGTGGAAAGAAGCCTCTTGTCTCATGACAGAGGTGTCCTTTCTGGCAGTGGGAGCTTTAAAGAGAGCCAGAAGAGCAGGAGGAGGATGGAGGCCAAGAGGAGGAGGTGGGATCTTCAGTGCTCCCTTCACAGATCCCAAGGGTGTCCCAGTTTGGTGGAGAAACTGAAGCAGGGGGTGGCAGAGGGTTGATTTGCTGTTCTCCATAGATCTGAACAGCTTCTGAGCTGCTTAAAATAAGCACTTGGAAGGTACTGTGTTCCTGAGGGGATCAACAGTGAAGGAATCATAAGTTGGAGCGTGGGGAAGGATCCGTGACAGAGCTGAACCCAAGATTTGGGACAGAGAGGGAGCCGGAATGGGAAAGTCCTGGAAGTGTCTCTACTGTGCCAGAGAAGCCAGAAGAAGAGGGTGTTGTGGTCAAGTGAAATAAAAAGGCATCTGAAGCGTGCCAGTTTTATTGAGTTTTCCTCAAATTCAGCACAACGGAGTGGCTAAGGAGAAACAGTGGTTGTATTTATGCTACTCCTTAAAAAACTTGGGAGAAAACATGATTAGTGCTTTCCATAGTGATCTTTAGCTTCTTTTCTTGCTGTCCTGAATTATGAAATCAGAGCATCTGAATCGCGAAAAAGCACAGCATAAAGCACTGGATAATGAGGCTCTTTTGAATTTTAGATTTAGATGGAATATTAGGAGGGAATTCTTTCTTTTGGGTGTGTGGAAACACTGGCAGAGGTTGTCCAGAGAAGCTGTGGCTGCCCCTGGATCCCTGGAAGTATCCAAGGCAAGGCTGGACAGGGCTTGGAGCACCCTGGGATAGTGGAACCCATGGCAGGGGTTGGAGTGGGATGAGCTTTAAGGTCCCTTCCAAGCCAAACCCTTCTGTGATTCTGTGAAATTATTTGATGCTTTTTGTGGTGTTTTGTGTGTGTCCCTGTGGTAGCTTCTGAATCTGACCATTTCAGAGTGTTCAGTGCAGATTTTTCAAATTACAAATGGTTGCTGAGTCCCTGAAAACAGAGGGGGGAGAAAAAACCTATTACAGGTCCCACGGAGTAAAAGCTGCCAAATGTTTGTGGGAGTCCACGAGAGAACTGAGCAGGACACCCCAATTATTCCAGTTGACAAGGTGGGGATTGCTCAAATGCTGGACTCTGATCTCGGAGTTCTTCTCCAACTTAAATGATTCAATGATTATTTTTCACCCAGTTTCATCACCCCTCTGCTTATATTTCTGTCCATCTCCGAGGTGTTTTTAAGTAAATCCTGGGGAGAAGTGATGCCCCAACCTGATCGCAGGGCTCTGGTTTTCCTGCCGCAGCTGCCGATCCCAGCTCGGGCTCCCGGCGCTACGCGAGGGCGTGTGTGATGCTCTCCACGTGTTCCCTGCATCCATGGGAGCTCCGTGTGTTGGCCTGGTTACGGAGATTTCCTTCAATTGTGTTGGTTTAACTCAGTGGGAGGTTATTTGAGAAGGAAATGAAAGGCTCAATGAACAGCGAATGCTTGAAGAGGTGTTAAGAGGAAATTCCAGGCGTCTAAGCTTTAGGTTCTTTTGTTTTAGGTTGGTTTTTGGTTTGTTTTTTTTTTTTTTT
>VYZT01047055.1:27095-38157 GCA_013400735.1 Pomatostomus ruficeps
TTTTTTGGGTTTTTTTTTGCTTTCTTTTCAGGCAGCCGGGTTGGGAGCAGTGCAGGAGTAGCTCTGCAAGCACAGAGGAGGGGATCACTCCTGGAGGAGTGGTAGAATCCCAGGGAAGAGGAGTTTGTGCAGACCTGGGAGCCACAAGAGTTATGGATAGAAGGAGAGTAGACACAGGAGATATTTTTTATGATGAGGATTTTGAAACACCGGCACCATGGATGCCCCATCCTTGGAAAACTTCAAGGAGAAGTTTTCCTATAAATCAGTTTTATCACCAGAAGGGGTTTCTGGAGGCCAGAATTCAGCAGGGCAGGTCACAGCCTGGGCTGTCACATCCCTCACCTGTGCTGGAGAGGGGAGAGCTGTGGGCAGCTGGGGACAGCCAGGTGTGAATGAGAGCGTTCAGAGGGGCACAGAATGTTCTGTGTCACACTGCTGGGGACAAGCTCTGACACAGACAGGAATAATTAGGAAGTCTGAGCATCTTAAGTGAAAAAAGAAGAGGTTTTGTCCCTTTAGAAACTCTTTTTGTGTGTTTCATTCTGCTCGTATTCTTAATTACCTGGATATTGTAACTATTTTGGATATATTTTCCTAGAAAGGAAAAAAATCTGTTTGTATAAATGGGTGAATGTAAACTACTACAGCAAAAGAGGACAAGATTGGCTGTTCCGACATCCAAACTTCCCTGTTGAAAGCGATCACGTGAATTATATTGGAAGCCCTATAGCAGTGAAGTAATGAGAGGGAGATTTGATTGCTGAAACAAATGTGATTTTCACAGCATTAAGATCTGGCCAAAACTTCCTTCTGAGGCGGTGAATTGCATTCTTATGAGACAATTGTGGTCTCCCCATTTTGCTTTAGACACACGGACTTGTTACTACTTAGGCCGAGTAGGCGCAATAATATCTCACCTGTTTCTCACTGCTGTGTAATTTCTGTCCAAGTTACAGCAAAGCAGCTGGTTCCAAAATCTGGTTTTTGCATGCTTGGGATCAAAATACTGGGAGCAGTGTAAGACTGGAGAGCTCCACTTTGCTTTGGAACATTTGAGAGCTGATCCACACAGCGTGGCAGAGGCTGAAAGTGGAGGCCTTTGTTGGAGGAGGTGTTAAAACGAAGTGTTGACATCTTTCTCTGCATTGCATGCAGTTCACTTCTCAAAAACAGTCCCTTCTTAATTATCCCTTGCATTTATTCATCTTTTGCGAAGTTTTTTCACATGATCAGTGAAAGGTGGTTGCATGTGCCTGTCTTCTGTTCTGAGCAGGATGCTGGATTGCCCTTGCACTGAGCATCCTTCTGTATCCCTCATAAAATTCTCCAGCTCTTGACCATTCCCTGTTTAACATTTTCTGCCTGGCTACGTGTGGGTTTGTACAATTAATATCACAGCTGAGGTATACTGGGAGATCAGATGATTTGTAAAAAGGAGGATAAAAAAATCTCATTTAGTGAAAATAAATCTTGTGAAACCATGTTTGTAACCTTTAAAGTGAACAGGAGTACTTCTGCAGAGATGGATTCTGTGAAATTACACTGTTAAGAGACGGGGGGTCTCTCTCTTGGCACCAGGGCACTAAAACTCAGCCTTGGTTTTGCCACCATCTAAGAGAGAACCCGATGGGTCAAGAGCCAGCACAGAATTCCAAGCCCACGGTGTGACAGAGTTGAGCTGGGTTTAGGACAGGATTGCCAGGGGCTGCACTGATGCACTTGCATGGACCCTGAGGGTGGGCATCGGTCCAACATCTCGTGACAGCCCTGGAGTGGTGAGTGGAACCTGAGGGAAGCAGCCAGAGCATCTCCAGAGGAGAAGGAAGACCCTGGGTCAGTGCTGGTCACGCTGCGGAGTCTCCAGAGTGGTTTTGGCAGAGTGAGGTTTGGCACAGGAGCGACATCACCTGAGACCAGCCTTCCTTTATAAAACATTGGCGTATCCCGTCTGTGCCAGCTGCTGCCTCAGGTCCTGCCCCAAAAGCTCCCAGTCTGGAACGAGGCCGGGGCACAACGGCAGCGCTTTGTCAGCAGAGTGAATTCGCGTGAGGTTTGGCCACAGCAGCTGCTCCGAGGCAGAGCAGGTGGGAAACACCAAACCTTGCCTTGCTTGAGGAGAGGCAACCAAACATTCTGTTGCTCTGCTCACCCAGGAGTTCATCAAGAGGAACCACAGAATGGTCTGAACTGCAAGGGACCCACCAGGAATCCAACTCCTGGCCCTGCACAGGCACCCTAACAACCCCACCCGGTGCCTGAGAGTGTTGTCCAAATTTCCAAACACTCCTGGAGCTCTGGCAGCCTTGGGGCGCTTTGAAGTTGCAGAGGAGAAGTCTTGATGTGATTTGATGATTCCAAATGGGTTAAAAAGTCAGGAGCAAGTCAGGAATGAGCTCCCCCAGCTCCTTTCCCAGGCCGCAGGGCAGTTTCTGGTCATTGTCCATCACAGAGGGAAGTGGAGGGAGTGGATTGTCCGTTTGCCATCTCCTGAAGAGTTTTGGTCCCTTACAAAGGCAGCAGATCTGGTTTGGGTTGGACGGGAATTCAAAGCTCATCTCGTTCCACCCCTCTTCCCATGGGCAGGGACACCTTCCACTATCCCAGGGTGCTCCAAGTGCTCTCCAACCTGGCCTTGGACACTTCCAGGGATCCAGGGGCAGCCACAGCTTCTCTGGGCACCCTGTGCCAGGGCCTGCCCACCCTCCCAGGGAGGATTTTTTTTCCAAAAATATCTAATCTAAATCTACCTCTTTTCAATTTGTTTATCTGATGGATTAATGCCTCAAGGAAATGCGTCAATTAGACTGAAAAATGCTCCTGCATCACCTCATCCCCGATGTCATTTAGGTGAAGAGCTGATTGGAGCAATAATAGGAGGAGTTTTTAGGCCAAAGTGTTGGAAAGCATCGTTTGGACTGAGATCAGGGAAAAAATATGCAGGAATTTAAGTAAATAATTCTATGAAAAGAAAGAACAACCAGCAGAGCCTTCTAGTCTCGTACGTTGGTACATTTCCCATTATTCCAGTAAGGTTCCCAGCTCAATCCCACTCACCAGCTGATGTCCAAGGTCTGCTGTTCCTCTGGATAGGGGAACTCACAGCTGCATTTCTCCTCAGGAGACAAAAACCAAAGCAAGGCAGCTCTGTGCCGGTGACAGCGTGAACGTGCTCATTGAAAGCTTCATTTAATGTTTATAAACATCAGGGATGACAGAAATGGTGTAACTTCAGCATTTAGTGATTTTTATTTTTTTTCTTAAAAAACGCAGTTAAGGCACTTTGAGGCTGCTGAAACAGCGAAGCAAACATTTGTAAGTTCGTAGGAAATCTGTGTCACGCTTCTCAAGTCTCTAGCTGTGGGTAGGAGGAGAAGTGTCAACTTATCTCCAGGAACTAAAACATCCTGATTGTATCACATGGAATCAACCTCTCAAATCCATCCCTGCGCGGAGAAGCCCAGTCACATAAAATCGGCCCCTTCTGAGGAAGGACTTTGAAGCTTTGTGACCACTGGCATTTGTGTCAAGCCAGGGCTGCTGTGAAGGGGTTTAACTAATCACTGGCAGCATTACCCAGTTTTTCATGCTTGGAGAGAAGAAACCATCAAAGCCCTGAGTTTTGAGCGGGATCGAAGAGGTTTTTCTCTTTGAGGCATCATGGCTCTGACCTCTGCCAGAGGCAGAACAAGGCAGTGGGTTCATTTGGCGTTCAATATGCAAAAAAAGCAATATTCAGGAGGTAGAAGCAGAGTCTGGCTACAAGGGTGGTGGTTTAAATATCGTCCAGGCATGTTGGGTTTGTGTTTGGAAATTCAGAACTCACCTGCAGTTGGTGCTTGCAAGGGGATGTCAAGAACAACAGGGTGTTTTTAGAGGTTGTGTGGATGTGGCTCTTGGGGACGTGAGTTAGTGGTGGGCTTGAGCTGAGAGAATAATTAGATTTTATTGTCTTAGAGGGCTTTTCCAGCCTGAATGATTCGATGGTCCTCTGCTTGTGTGCTTCGGCCTCTGCCCTGAGCAAAGGGGTTTGAGACACAGAAACATCAGCAAGGGATAAGGGTTGGGTCAGGGATTACCTGCACGTCCATGAGACCTGATGGGTTCCCCTGGTGCTGAGAGGTGCCTGGTGTCAAAGCAAGGCCACGCTGAAAATGCATGGAGATGATGGAAAAATATAAATATTGCTCGCATCTTCCCGAGGCTGCGAGGACAATCCAAGGAACTACAGGGCAGTCAGCTCCATTTCGACCCCTGGAGGAATCGTGGGGTGAGTCTTCTTGGGCAAATTGATAGAAATGTGCAGGGAAAGAAAGGGTTTGGAACAGTCAGCATGGATTTACCAAGGGTAAATCAATCTGACCAACCTGATTGTCTTGGAGGTTAAAATGAGGGGATTTGGGAGTGGGGGATGGACCGTGAACGGCAGCAACCTGGGGTGGTGGAAAGTAGTCCTGCCCATGGGACAAGAGGAGCTTTAAGGTCCTTTTCAACCCAAACCATTCTGTGATTCTGTTCTATGTTTTACTTTGACCGTAGCTGTCAAAACTGTCTCCCACAGTATTCCCATATCCCAGATGGGATGTTACAGGGCTGGAGAACCCTCTTCAGTGAAGAAATTATTCCCAATATCCAATCTAAACCTCCCCTGGTAAAACTTGGGGCCATTCCCTCTCCTCCTGTCCCTGTTCCCTGGGAGCAGAGCCCGACCCCCCCCGGCTGCCCCCTCCTGTCAGGGAGTTGTGCAGAGCCAGAAGGGCCCCCCTGAGCCTCCTTTGCTCCAGGCTGAGCCCCTTTCCCAGCTCCCTCAGCCTCTCCTGGTGCTCCAGCCCCTTCCCGGCTCCGTTCCCTTCCCAGGACAAGGGAAGTCACCAGCAGCCCAGACTTTTTTAAGCAGGAGCCCAACCACAAGAGGAATGTGACCTGACCCCCTTTGCTGGTCACACACAAAATCCCACACCCAGGTTTGTGCCTCACAAGAAGAATTTCTCCGAACCAGCAAGGATTCACCAGCAGGCCGAGAGCGTGGGGTTTTCAGAGACAAAAAGCATTTATATGTACTGTAATATATTTATATTTTCAATAAGATCTTTATTGCTGTGATAAAAGTGAGGTAGATGAGGTGTCCCAGTGTATCATGAGTGCTGCAAATGCAGGGTGCAAAGCCAGAGTAAGAATGAGCCTGGAGAAAACTTCCCCTTCCCCGAGCGATCCGAGGGGATTTTTCCCTGTGCAGTTCAGGCTGAGAACAAGAAGCATGTGTTCTCCCCGAGCAGAGCTGCCTCTGTTGGCAAAACTGTTACCAAACAGCTCACAAAGCTACGGAGTGGGTTGAACTTCCCAGGTTTTACATTTGTAAGGAAAGGCAGTCAAGTATTTTTTTTTTCCTTCCCCACCAGCAACAGATTGCACCGAATCCGAATTAGGTGGCTGCCATCTGCTTTCACACAGGCTTGGAAAACAGGCCAGCCCTCCTCAGCATGGGTGGGGAGGGTGCTGGGGAGTGTTTACAACTCTGTGTTTACGGGATTTGGGATTAATGTGCTGTTTTCCTTTTCTGAGACAGGGTAAAATTGAATTAGGCTCTGAGCGAAACGCCGAGCACCGCTCGCTTTCAGCGCCGCTCACTTTCAGCGCCGCGGTGTAATTTAGAAAAATGAGCTGCTCAAATCGTTCTCCACCAAAATATTCTGACCTCACCCAATCCAGTTTGGTACTATCAGCCTGGGGGGTGTATTTTGACATTTTTTCTGCTTTCAGTGCACTATAAAAAGTGGTACATTCTGGAATCTCAGTGGTGAAGCAGAATCCCTCAGAATTTGGGGGGGGAAAGGGGAATAAGGTTTTATGAGCTGTAAGACTGGATAACTGTGATTTTCAGAGTGGGGTGTCCATGTCATCATCCCTGGGAGTGTTCGGAAAATGTGTGGATGTGGCAGTTGAGGACGTGGTTTAGAGGTGGTGCTGGGTTGGTGGTTGGACTTGGTGATCTTAGAGGTCTTTTGCAGCCTGGTGCTGTGATTCTGCAATTCCGTGATTCCGTGATTTTGTGATTTTATGATTCTGTGACCCAGACAGACGTGAGACATCCCAGAGTCAATAAATCACAGGGTCACTTGGCCTTGCCCTGCTGTCAGGGCAGGTTGTGTCTGAGCCATGCAGGTACATCTTCCAATTTCATTTGTTTAGAAAAGTGACAACATGGAAAAATGACATTAACACTGCAGTCAGGGTCAGCCAGCTCCTGGAGCAAACACCTTTGGGAACACAACAGGGCTTGTGCCAGGTTTCTCCTGCCCCCATCTCCTGCATCCCTGGCAGTCCCTCGTTGTGGGGCTTTTGGGGTGACACTGAGCTACCAGGGGTGAATTTTTGGGTGCTGACCCCATCAGTGCAGACAGCTGAAGGTGTCACTCTCTGCAGAGTGCCTTGGGGAGCCAAGGGGAAACCAGGCCTGAATTGGTGTGACCCCTGCTGGATGAGGATGCTCCTGTGAGGAGCAGTTCCTCCCCTGGTTATTCCACTTGACTTGGCTGATTTCACCGATTTCCCCCGATTTCACACACAGGGCCTTGGCTGAAGCTTTTCTCAGCTGTGGGGATGAATCAAACAGCTCCACGGCAGCAGGTGGGCTGGGAGGGAGATTTTGATACCAGCGAAGGTGCAGACACAGTAAAAAAAATTTTTGGATGGTTCATTTATTGGGCATTTCCGTGCCTGGTTTTAGTGTCTGACGTGACGCTGCAGATCCCAGGTGCCATTCTAAGGAGAACTGAGCAGCTCCAGCACACGCTGAAAGCAGCATTTGCACAAAGCATGAGGCTACAAAACATCTGCACTCAGCTTTGCTTCGGTTTTTAACTTGAAACCTTCAGCTGGATCAGCCTTCCCACTACAGCTCATTTATGCTGCGCTCGGAGGAGTATAATTTATTCTCGTATTTACACTGCCGGGGTGGTTTTAAGTGGGAAGTGTGAATCAGACCTTCAATTTTCTGGTGGTTTCTTTGTGTTCGGATGACAGATGAACAGCTGGGTGCAGTAGCCTTTAACCAACCCCCCGAGCATCCCTTCGTTGCTGTTAATTCACAGCAAAGCCTGTGAGACCTGTTGCGAATAAGTCAGGGGAGGATAAAGCAAAGCAAAGCTCTCTGAGCTGCTTTGTTCTTTCATTTGGTAATTATAGATTTGGTTTTAATTATTTAAGCCGTTGTGTTCTGCCTTGTGTCACCCTGGGTTTGTGCACTGCTGTGGATAGGACAGCTCAGGAGCAGGGAGAGAGATTCCTGCTCAGAACACTCGGATTTACTCGTGTGACCTTTGGACACAGAGCGGGGCTGATAAATCTCTGCTGACAGGCAGAGAGGCATCACCACTTGGAATTTGCAAATGTGGAACAGCAGCAATCAGGGAAGAGCGAGTTTGTAGTGCCAGAGCTAGGAATTTATTTAAGGGAAGATGGATTCGGCGCGAGGTGTTGACAAAGAACATTTTGTTTTTGCCCGGTTCCTGAAAAGCACTTTTTAATAAATTGCTGATCTTTGGAGACCTGTAAGAAATACCCTGGATTGCCTTGTATCAGCCTATAATGTACTTTCATCACTCCAGAGAAGGATGTGAGAGTGATACTGAGTTGGTCCCTGGAGAAAGGCAGGAGACACTGCTGCCGGCTCCAGAGTTACGGCTGCAGCGAGTCGGTGTTGAAATGGAGCTCGAATTTCCTCGTTAGCACAAATATCTCTCCAACCTTATCACCAAAGTGCTGCTGCTTGCTTCTCACACGCAGAATTACTCTTCTGTAATGCTACAAGTAATTTACCTCGGTAATACCGAGTCAAAAACAACTCCTGTCTGAGCTGTTATGATTTATTGCTTCTTGAGGCTCTTAGGATTGAAATGGCTTTTCCAGCCTTGGAACTCTAAAATGCCTAAATATTACACTCTGCATTTACTACTAGACAAGATCTGTGTGGATTTGATGGCGTTGAGATAATAAAGATGAGGTGCTGAATGGCCATTTTGCAAACATTTTCTGAGAATAACATCAAAAAGTAACCAGGTGTTCAAAGTGTTGTAACCCTGCTGTATTCCTTACAATCCCAGAATGGTTTGGGTTGGAAGGGACCTTAAAGCTCATTTTGTTCCAGCCTCCTGCCATGGGCAGGGACACCTTCCACTGTCCCAGGGTGCTCCAAGCCCCATCCAGCCTGGCCTTGGACACCCAGGGATCCAGGGGCAGCCACAGCTTCTCTGGGCACCCTGGGCCAGGGCCTCCCCACCCTCACAGCCAACAATTCCTTCCCAATATCCCATCCATCCCTGCACTCTGGCACTGGGAAGCCATTCCCTGTATCCTGTCCCTCCATCCCTTGTCCCCAGTCCCTCTCCAGCTCTCCTGGAGCCCCTTTAGGCCCTGGCAGGGGCTCTGAGGTCTCCCTGGCTCCTTCTCTTCTCCAGCTGAACACCCCCAGCTCTCCCACCTGGCACGGAGGAGGCCCAGCCCTCTGAAGGAACTCAAAGTGACTGAAGTCACTGAAACACCCAGGATGCTGGGGGATAAAACGAACGGCAGAACTTTTGCCAGACACTTCGGGAAAATTGCGGGGGGACCACAGAGGGGCTTATTCACATATGGACACACCGCAGCAGGAATTTATTTTTTTCCACCCAGGTGTAAAAGCAGGAGGTGTTTGAGCACCGATGGTTTAGGTGAGCGCATTGCAAACACTCCCCTCATTTGGCACACACTGAAACAGCTCGAGCCTGCGAAATGCATGGTGGTGCTGAGAACCTTTATGTCTGAGCATGCTGGAGAAGCAGTGGGTTCTTTTGTTGAAGAGCCGGAACAAAGCAGGGCAGTTATGTGCTCAGAGCCGCTCCAAGCAGCGAACAAAAATACCTCGGAGTGCAGCAGTGAATGGCGTGCCTGGGAAAAGCAGGGCAGGCGCTCTGCCTCTGCGGGCTGCAGCCCTGTCCTCACCGGGTCAGGTCAGGCAGGAGCTGCCGGCACATGGAGGCACCTCAGGCACGGCTTTTGAGAAGGGCACAAAGTGAAAAATGAACGAGGGGAACGATTCACCCAGCTCTGCCTCTGTGTGAGGACAGAGGCGGCTTTGGGTTTGATTTTGGCACCCACAAAAAGGTGGAACAGCACCTGATTCGTAACTGATCAAACCCAGCATGCCTGAGTGTGACCTTGCTCCTCATCCCACAGCACACGGGCTCTGCTCGTGTTCTGATGGAGGATTTCCCTGCATCCCACACAAAACTTGTTTGGATATTCCGAGACCCTGGACTGCTTCCATCCCTTGGCATCATAACACTGCAACAAGCACCAATTTTCTTGTTTTTCTCCCGTGCAATTGAAGAGTCGGAATCTGTGATGAATATATTAACATTCATTGAATTATAGAACAGATATTTAGCATTTTTCCTGAAGGATCTTAAAATGCTTTGCAGACACTTTCATGTATCGCTACACAAATGGCGCCACTTTTGCTTCATGCTCAGATTTAATTTGAGATGAAGAGAGAGAATTTGTTCTGTTATATCACAGAATCCCAGAATGGTTTGGGTTAGAAGGGGCCTTAAACTCATCTCGTTCCAACCCCTGCCAGGGGCAGAGAACTTTCCGCTATCCCAGGTTGCTCCAAGCCCCCAACCTGGCCTTGGACACTTGCAGGGATCCAGGGGCAGCCACAGCTTCTCTGGGCACCCTGTGCCAGGGCCTCCCCACCCTCACAGGGAAGAATTTTTTCCTAATATCCCATCAAAATCTACACTCTTTACAGTGTTTTTTACAGGAGGACACACGATGAGTATGAGCAGAGAGTTTTGTTGCATAAACTCAGGTTACAATGCCCCTCTTACACTTCTGGTGGCCTCAGGCTGAGAGGTGACCTCTCACAAGCTTTGTTGTATCCATGCTCCAGCTGCACCATTGGAATTTGGAGGTACAGGACCAGATCCATGACTCTTTCTGAACCAGCTGGGTGCCCCACTGTGCACCACTGTGGCTTTGCACCCTCCTTTTCTCCTTGAATGAAAAGCCCTCCCAATATTGGGAGTGAAAGGCGATCAATCATTCATCTCTTCCGAGGCTGGGTAAGGCAGGGGAGTGGGGTGTGGGCGCTTCTTCCGCTCTCACAGCTCCGTCTCACCCCTGAGCCAAGATCCATCGCCATGGGAAGTGCTCTGCGCTCCTCCCTCGTGGGTAACAGGCGTGAGAAGAGTCCCTGGACCTCAGCTCTTCTGGAAATCAGCTCCTGCCTTCCTTCACCTCTTCCCAGGGGTGCCTTTCCCCACTGCTGCTCCAGCCCTGAGCAGGGATTGTTAATCGAGACCATAATCAGCCTCTTGCAGGTCTTTTGTGTCCCAACCCAAACTGGTGCTCCCTGGTTTCTCTTCCTGGGATTTTTTCCTGTCTCTAGCAAAGCTGCTTCCATTTGAAAGTTCCATCTTCCCCCTTTTTATTTTTTGTGATGTATTTGTTTCTCTTTTTTTTTTCTTATTTTTTTTCTCTTTTGTAATCAAAACAATCTCCAAGCCCTGACAGGATCAGGATCTCTCTGGGTGCTTTCAAATGCGCAGCGAGACAGATTTGGACCTCAAGAGACCTAACTTGTAATTTGCACTCAGTGGAAACCCTTTCAATTCAAAAGCTGCTTACAGTGTCCATATTGGGTGTTAAAGAGCCAGGATTCCAGGCTGGAAGGGGTCAAACACCACTTTTGGTGCCTTGGAGCTGCTGAAATTGCTCTCAGAGTCCATCAGGAGGGTGGCAGCTTCTGGAGAGCCTGGCATGGTGTCCTGGTTTCAAAGACAGGTATTTGCCAAAGAAGGCAGAAGCCTCCCCCAGAATAGGAGAATGCAACCCCCCTCCCTCCGAATTGGCAAAAGTCTGAAATCAAGGGGCTTTCAGGCAATGGTATGAGAAAAGAGGAATAACGGTCCTTTACTAATATATTTTATATATGTATTTATATATATAATAGGACAGACAAAACAACAACAATAGTAACCACTACAAATAAGAACACACAAACCCACGGACAGTCTCTTCC
>VYZT01047055.1:38571-59207 GCA_013400735.1 Pomatostomus ruficeps
CCAAGGCCAGGTTGGACGGGGCTTGGAGCACCCTGGGATAGGGGGAGGTGTCCCTGCCATGGCAGGAGGTGGCACTGGATGAGCTTTAAGGTCCCTTTCAACCCAAACCTTTCTGTCATTCCATGATTGGTAGCAGACCGAGCTCCTGTCTGAAGTGAGACTTAAAAATAACCTGAGACAGAAGGGGAAAATTCAAGTTTATGATTCTCTAGGAGGTTTGGGATAACCCTGAAGTGACGGATACAGTGTCTCCTGCAGCCCATATGGAATAGTTAGAGGTGTCCAGGTAGAAGGAGGCCATAAAGGAGCTGGAGCACCTTGGAGCTGCTTTGCCTCTAGGCCAATAATTTGCTAATTTTTAGCATCAAATGTCGCTTATTTTGCAGGCTGCTGCACTTCAGCAAAGCTGCCATGGAGCAATCCCAGTTTTCTTCACAGCTCCCGAATTTTGCAAACACTGTCACTCCAAAAGGCAGAGCTGCTGGGAAGGTTTCTCCCCCAAGTCGCTGTGTGGGAGTTAATTAACATTTCAGGGCTTGGGTTCATCTCATTGGGGCTGATCCTGTCCAAGTGTGAGACAGATCTTCATGGGGCAGTGCTGATGTGTCACTTGAGAGCAAAAATGCTGCTTCAGTGTCCTGTGCCTGGGACATGGTGACTTTCAAGAGGGGTTTAAGCATTCACAACCCTCACTGAGCTTTTTTTGGGACAGTTTGGGCACTTTCATGTCACCATTTCATTGAAGAGTATTGTAATTATGAACATCCAGTTGGGCCACGTAAGGGAAGCGTTGCTTTGAGGCTGGAATTTGTGTGTTGGAGACAGATGGGTGAACTGCTGGAGATAATCAGAGGTCAGCTGGTTAAGCCTTATTTTTTGAATAGCCTTGTTGGGGTTAGAGAGTGCTTCCTTAAAGCATATTTACTGCATAATCTGGGCAGATGAGTGTAAGAGAGCCTTTGAAGGAATTAGTGAAATTCAGCTGAGATTGCTTTGCATTCAGGCCGTAGAGAGCTGCTGAAAAACCCGAATGTCTGAGGGATCTTCCTCTGGCGACCCTAAAAACACATTTAAACAACCTTTTCCACCTGCCAGCCTGATCTGTGACCTCAGCATGCCCTGACAAAGTGGAGTTCTTGTGAAATGTGCTCCAGCTTTTAAGAGGGGGGAGTTAAGATCACTTTTGCTCCAGAAGAGTGATAGGAAAATGCTGACACTCCTCATTTTTTGAAGGAAAAATCCATTTGCCACAGCCTTGTGTGAACAAATGTGGTGTCTGGGCCGGATGGACGGAGTCAGCTGGGCAGGGATAAGTCTGCTCACAGGAGGAATCTCCATCTAAACGTGAAAGAGATGGAAGCTGGAGAAATCAGGCTGGAAAAACAGCTATTTATTGAGAGTGTTCCCACTGCTGATGCTGGGATCGTGATCCTCTTCGTGTGCTGGTGACATGGAGTGCAGTGTCCCAGCCGGGCAGCACTTCCAGTCTGTCTGCCTGGAAAATCCTGAGGCTTCTGTGACAGAGCCACAGAGGTGCTGATTTACTCCTCGCCTCTGCTGGGCAGGAGCAAATGGCAAATTAATCGGGGCTTGTGCTGCACTGAGGAAAATCTTCCTCCAGGAAAAGGCTTCAGGTTTTTAGGTGTCAGGATGGGCTTAGAAGGAGCGATTTCAGCAGCTACTGGTGCAGCATCCCCTGAGGCTTTCTGTCTTCTCTGAGGTGATGTGGGAGAAGGTGTTTTCCATTTCTCACCCGTGGAATACTCATAAAACTTAAGGAAGCGTTTAAACCATCCTGATGTAGTCTGGGACAGCTGTGGGGATCTGTGCAAGGGGTTGAATCATCTCCTGGAGGAATCAAATGGACAGGAAGGATTTCACTTGGCTTTCCTGTAAAAGCGACGCTGCCAGAGGTGCTCGGAAGTGGTGGATGCAGCAGGATCTGTGGGAAGCAGGCAGAGCTGCACAGCCCCTGTCCTGTGGCTCAGGGTGGAGCTGCTCAGTCATCCCCATCGCTGGTTCCAGGGCAAACCTGGCAGTCCAGCTGCCCTTTATTTCCCCAACATAAAAACATAAAACATCCCATGAAGACAGGCTGGGAGCGCTGGGGGTGTTCAGCCTGGAAAAAGAAGGATCCAGGGAGACCTCAGAGCCCCTTCCAGAGCCTAAAGGGGCTCCAGGAGAGCTGGAGAGGGAGTGGGGACAAGGGATGGAGGGACATGACAAGGGGGAATGGTTTTAAGCTGAACAAGGGCAGGGTTAGATGGGCTATTGGGAAGGAATTGTTCCCTGGGAGGGTGGGGAGGCCCTGGCACAGGGTGCCCAGAGAAGCTGTGGCTGCCCCTGGATCCCTGGAAGTGTCCAAGGCCAGGCTGGACGGGGCTTGGAGCAGCCTGGGATAGTGGAAGGTGTCCCTGCCGGAGCTCATCTTCAAGGCCTCTTTCAACCCAAAGCATCCGGTGGTTCCGTGATTCCAGATGTGACAGGAGTGCTGTGGGCACCACTTCATTGACATCCACATCTGTTTTACCTTCCAAGAGCTGTGTCCCTGCAGAGCACTCCCAGAAAGCTTCAGGAAGCAGCAGCAGAGGCTGTGCTCAGTCAGAGGAGGACAGAGCACTCAGCATCCCTCATCCCTACGTGCTGGCTCGGGGTTTCTGGGCTGTTCGTGGCCCTTGTTTTCCCCTGCTGCCAGATTTAAACTCTCCAGCCTCTGGATAGTCCGGGTTGTACACGGAGTTACAAGGTCAGGAGGAAACCAGAGTTGCCACAGGACTCGAGCAGTTTTTAGCCACAGATCCTCCAGCCTCTGAGTGTTGTCCTGGTGCAGGAGGTGTGTTTCTGTTTTCCCTGGCATCCTCCCCCGCTGCCTCATTCCGTTTGCAGAGCATTCCTGTTCTAACAGGGCGTCCTGAACAGCTGTGTTTCCCTGGACAGGACAAATTTCCCTATTCTGAATCCTCATGATATGAGTGACCATAAAATGACACAAACCCCAAGTGCTGGTTTGTAGTCACTGTTTGTTATCCTGAAATTCCTTGCTGGGATACTGCTCTGAGAAATGCTCTAATTCCAACAGTGAGCAGCTAATTTTGTCCTTTGCAAATTTAATTTAGACTTTTCAAAGGGCTCTTCCTTGACCTCACGAGTTTGGGGGAAGCTCTGTAGATGAGCGTTTGCCCATTTTCCCTGTCGTTGTTCCCAACTCAGGTTTATCAGCAATCTTTCCCAGATTTTCCTCAAAAGCACCAATGCCCCAGTGTATAATCTTCTGGGTAAATCCAGCTGTATTCATGTCTTATCTGATTTCTCATGAACAATTTTGCTACCCAGAAGAGGACAGGAGGACGACCTCCCTCTGAAAGGAGCGTTCATGCCATGAGAAGAAACAGGAGTATGAATTACACTTAAAATTTTCCTTCTGAAGCACCAGTCTGTATTGATGGAATTGGTCTGTTGCTGCTCCCCAAGGCACACTGTGAACTCGTAATGGAGCCACTGGACATAAATAAATTTTTTAAGCAGTCCAGCTGTGAGGGTGGATCCTCACCTTTCCCCTTCTCCCTCCTCAGTCTCCGCTCCTGCCTCCTGCCTGGCCCCACAGTGATTCGGAGGGGTTTGTATCCATTTCCACGTCGCTGCCTTGGAGATCTTTTCCACCAATTTCCCTCTGGACTCTCTACAAACATTAAAAGATGTTTGAAATTACTCAACCTCAACAGTGCTTGAAATTGAGCCATGTTCTGTGGTGTCAACAAAGTGCTGCAAGTGCTGATTGTAGAGGCCGGAATAAAGGTTTCCAGCTCTGGTGCTACTGCCCACAAAATTCCCTTATTAAGTGATGTTTCCCTGCCTGGGAGCTCAGATGTGCTGCTCTGGTTTCTTCTTTGTCCATCTTCCTTTGTTTTATTTGGATTCTGTAATCAATGAACAGGTTGAAACAGTTCTGCTGCAAGATTTCCACCCCCTGCCATGAGCAGGGACAATTTCCACTATCCCAGGGTGCTCCAAGCCCTGTCCAGCCTGGCCTTGGACACTTCCAGGGATCCAGGGGCAGCCACAGCTTCTCTGGGCACCCTGTGTCAGGACCTTCCCACCCTCACAGGGAATAATTTAGTCCCAATATCCCATCTAAATCTCTTTCTCCTATCACTTGTTAGCCTGTGTAAAAAGTCACTTTCTCATTCCTTCCCTGCTTGTTTTCCTTTGTGTGCTTGGATCTACTCAGAAATTATTTGGGGAAGAATTAAGGGCTTTGTGGGTTATTGGAAACCTGTGATATTACTTGGAGTCTGAATAATTTCCCCGTGCCCTACTTGGCAGTGCTGTGTTTTTCGCTAGAGCAGAATGTTTCAGCGGTGGAGGAGTGTTTCATCTTCTTCACTCTTGTATTTCTGCCCACGAAATGCATGGAAAAGGAAGAGTTAAGGGTAATTTGTCCTGTTCTGGACTCAGATGGTGCCTCTGCTCTGGAGCCAGGCTGGGAGATCTGGGGGTGCTCACCTGGAGAAGGGAAAGATCCAGGGAGACCTCAGAGCCCCTTCCAGAGCCTAAAGGGGCTCCAGGAGAGCTGGAGAGGGACTGGGGACAAGGGATGGAGGGACAGGACACAGGGAATGGCTTCCCCGTGCCAGAGTGCAGGGATGGATGGGATATTGGGAAGGACTTGTTGTCTGTGAGGGTGGGGAGGCCCTGGCACAGGGTGCCCAGAGAAGCTGTGGCTGCCCCTGGATCCCTGGAAATGTCCAAGGCCAGGCTGGATGGGGTTGGAGCAGCACTGTCTGTGGAGTTGTGTCCCTCCCCTTGGCAGGGGCTTGGAGATGACCTCTAAGTCCCATCCCAAACCATTCTGTGTTCCTGGTGTCAAATTGAAAATTTTTCATTCGGGAACACTGCGTTTCAGTGGGTGCAGCACGGTCTCCGTGTCTTTTGTGGCTCAGGATTTCCTCTTTCCCGCAGCAGCTTTGATATTTTGCAGTAAATACCTGGTCCCAGCCCACTGTGATCCTTTGAGCAGAGGTGAGGATTGAGTTTATTTTTCGGTTCAGAGAGTGTCTCTGCACCCGGTGAGCAATGAGCTCTGCTGGTACTGGATCAGATGCTCAAAAAATCCTCTCTCTGCTGGTCCCACCTGGCAGTGAAAGCAGCAGATTTCCCTCCGTGCCTCAGGTCAAAATCAGCAAAATATTTCAGGATTCCACAGTGAATCCTGTGACAGCATTGGAGCTGCAGATTCCAGAGGGGGTGGTTTTGTTATGTTCCAGTGGGATATCCCAGGGGGAAGTGCTGTGAGTGCCACACCTCACACTGCCTGATGTCCTGGGGTTCCTGTGTCACATTGGGCTGCTCTGGAGCCATGGGGAATCCCAGAGGATTGCTGGGAGGTTTGTCTGCCATTTACAGGACCCTTCTGTGCAGCTCCTTTGGTGCCCAAGAAGGTAGAATGTCAGTCGTTTTTCCCCAAGGATGAGCGTAGAGAAGGATCCACCACCCCCATCCAGCATCAGGGTGAACTTTAGTGGGATTTTAAACCTTTTTGTTCCACGGGAATTCAGGCCCGAGAAAGTCAAGTTCAGTCAGGAACAGCTGAGGGAGCTGGAGGGGTTCAGCCTGGAGAAAAGGAGGCTCAGGGGGACCTTCTTGCAGAACCCAAAGGTTCCTGTTTCTCCTGACACTTTGCTGGGAGAGGAGGTAGATGGGAAATCCCAGAGGATGTGGGAAGCTGAATGAAAGGGGTGTTTAAAAAGGACTGAAAAAAGTGGGTTTCAAGTGAGAACGTGGGAAGGGATGCTGGCTTGGCTTTGGGAGGAGGTTGTAATATAAAATATTCGAGTTTCCAGGAGATGTTTGAGGATAAAATAGTAGGGGAAAAGAACATGGCAAATATCTGGTGCCACTGGTTTCTGATCACATGCCCAGTGTTCCAGAGAAGGTGATTCCTGCTGAAAGGGGGAAAGTTTGCAAAAGCTTTGGGAATGGTCAAAAAATTCATTAAAATATTTGCTGAAGGACAAGACTGTTCTAATAACTGCAGGGATTCAGGAGAAACTTCCAAATGCAGCTTTGAAAAGTCACAAGAAGTATTTAAGGGAGCAAGTCCCAGACTTGGAGGTTTGGGCATAAATGTTGTGTGTGCTCTAGGCTCTGGATGGAGATCCCTACAGGGGCGTGTGTGCATCCCTGCCTGTTCTGAAAATTATCCCCAATTTTGAGGCGTCTTTGGTGTGACTGTCACTGTCTGGAAACGGAATGTAAGGAGCTTGAGGAGCTTGGATACAGCATCATTCCTGGGACATGATTCATGGAATCCCCAAATATCCTGAGAGTTCAGAGGGATCCATCAGGATCATTGATCCCACTCCTGGCCCTGCACAGACACCCCAACAATCCCACCCTGTGCACCCCTGGGAGCGTTGTTCAGACTCTCCCGGAGCTCTGGCAGCCTCGGGAGTGTCACCATTCCCTGGGGAGCTGTTCCAGTGTCCGGCCTCCCTCCGGGGGAGAAGGGAAGCTCAGTGGCACCCGCAACTGTAACTTCGAAAGAGCTTTGAGCGCTCCCAGCAGCTGAGTTCCCTCTCTGCCTGCACCTTCCCCGCTTGGAACGTGGCGTTCATCTGAAGTATTCATTAAGATGGGGAATTATTTGCATATTATTAGCATTATTACATGGAAATAAAGCCGCTGCTGGTTCTTCCCTCCCTCCATGTATCTTTCATCACCCGCCTTTCTGAGGCTCTGAATCCTGTTTTTGTGTGACAAACTGGGCTGATAGATCTCGTTACTCACTTCAATGGCTGGGAGACTCACTGCACATTACTGAATTTGGTGAATTATGTAATAAATGCATAATTAAAATTAAACCCGGAGCCTCTCGCGGAACCTCAGAGAACGATGAATTATAGAGGAACATATGCGGGTATTAGGATTTAAGCCTAATTATTGGGATTTATTTGCGATCAATATTTAATACGCTACCTATAAGTTCCTGCAGACCCACGGCCAATCTGTTGTTGTGGCTTTGCTGGGAAGCACAGAAAGTGCCTCTGTGTGTGTGTGTGTGTGCAGAGCAAGGTGTTTGTTTTCACGGAGCTTCACATCTTAATATTTGATTACAGAAAGCAAAACTCCCCTGAGCACAACGCACTCAAAAATTTCTTCAGCCACAGGAAGTGTCTGCGAGGAGTTGGGTTTTGCCAAAGTTTTTTCCCACTTTATCACTTTAAATATTGCCCAGAGAAGCTGTGGCTGCCCCTGGATCCCTGGGAGTGTCCAAGGCCAGGCTTGGATGAGATTTGGAACACCCTGGGATAGTGGAAATTGTCCCTGCCGATGGCAGGGCCTTGGAACAAAATGAACTTTAAGGTTCCTTCCAACCCAAACCATTCTGTGATTGTGGTTTATTGCAGGAGAATCACAAGAATAGGAAATAATTCACTCAAACAAGGCACTTCTTGGCTGTTCACTCTTCAAACCGGTATTAAAATAAACTGAAAATCTTTCCCTCAGTGAATTTCTGCCCTCCTGGTTCTTATTTCACAGCAGCCACTGTCAGGTTGAAATTTAAGATGTGCTAAAAACTTCTCTTCCCTGTCCTTAAAACGGGTTTTAGAGATATTTTCCTCGGAAGGAGAAGCGGTGTTTTTAAGGCAAACAGCCCACAAGTTTAATTTTGAAAGGTTTGTCTCTTAAGCAGCAAATTGAATAGAAGGGATTTGATTCCCCTAAATCCCCGATTCTGGAGAAAGCAGCTTGAGATCTCAGTAAGAGAATTAACACACGGGTTAAACTCACAATAAGAAGCAGGACTCGGGAAATGCCTATTCAGATGCCGTTAAGGAAATAATAGGATTAGTTCTTGTCGTGTCAGTGTGGATTCCTCAGACTGGGGGCCGTGCTGACACGCAGCCGGGCTGTGTCGCCGGTCTGGCCGTGAAATTGGGGACAATGACAATAAAGATGACTTTTCTGGGAGGCAGATTCCTGGGAATGTTTAAGCCGGGTGTTTGTGTACACACACGCAGGGCAGGTAATTCAGGGTGGCAAAGGAGCCCCTCGTAATCCCCCTCCCTCCCCACGGCGGCTGCTCGTGGTGACGTGATGGTAATTGCAGCTGCGTGAGTGGTGAACAAAGTCAGGAGTGTTTGCAGTTCCTCTGAGCAGATTTTTGTTCGTTTCTGTCATCTGTTGCAGGCATAATATGGTTTTTTACCTGTTATTTTCATCCCTTTATTCCAATGTATATATATTTTAATGTATATACATAATACCCATTGTTTAAGATAAATAATTTTTGCCCTTTATGTTTATTTATTTTTTTTTTGCCATTCATGATAATTCAGAATCCTGCAAAAAAAGTGCATTATTTTCATTTCCTTGCGTTTTCCATTCCATAATCATCCATGTGTGTCTTTGTTTTTAGCTTAAACCAAAGAGAAGGAGGCGTTAAGGCAGAATTTGGGTTGTTTTGACACCACCCGATTCCACCGTAGGAGGAGCAGTGGGAGACGGAAAAACGGAAAACTTCCAAGAAAATGGTAACGAGTCAAAGAAAGGCTTCTCTTGTGCTGTCCCTCTTCTGCTTTTGTCTCCAGACACAGCTTCTGCTGATTCCTTTTCTGTGGAGTTTCCTTTTGCAAATAGTCCTGGGTATCCTGTAATTCCCCCCAAAAGTGGGAGCCGAGGGGAGTTTAGGCAGCATTGTCCCAAGTCAAAAACCACTTGAGAAGCTGTGGCTGCCCCTGGAAGTGTCCAAGGCCAGGTTGGATGGGGCTTGGAGCACCCTGGGACAGTGGAAAGTGTCCCTGCCCATGGCAGGGGGTGGCACTGGGTGATCTTTAATGTCCCTTCCAGCCCAAACCATTCCCTGATTCTCCAATTCTGTGATTCTGTGACTAAGAATGAAATAAAGTTTTGTGTAGACAGATAACTGGCAAATGTAAATTTCTCTGTAAATTGCCACCAGATAATTTATAATATATATAATAATAATATTATAATATCACCAGTGGAGGAAACAAGGTGGGCATGTGCTCAGGCTGGTATTTCCCTCCCCGTGTCAGAGCATTCCCAAGCACTCCTGGAGCTGAAACTTAAGGAAGAAAAAGGAAAAAAAAGGCAAACAGCTTTCCAGCTTGGTCTGTACCAGGGAGTATTTGCTGTGCTTTGGCACAGGGTTTATTTAGGGGGTGTGTGTGAAGCTTGGAGAGAACTCCCTGCACATTTTGCAGCGGCAGCCAAAGCTGGGCTGGTTTCAGCTCCACGTGTGGTTTAGCTCCGTGTTACTCCACGCTGGAATCATCTGGCAAAGCTGAGTGATCTCACAGCTCTGGAGATCAGCAATATTTTACCTGCCTTAGTTTGCAATTCAAGATTTTCAGTAATTAATTAAGAAAAGCTGCACCGAATGCATACGTGTAGATGTATATAATTGTATCAGGTTCCTGTACCATGTATTTTTCTTATCCTTGGACTGTTCTTGCATGAAATCCTTCGTTCTGCTCTCCTCTGAGCTGTTCCTTTTGCCCTCACTAACAGGAGTTGCTCTGCTCTAACAAAAAGTGCTTATCCCTATTACACGTCTTTTAAAATGTATCCATTTAAATTAATATTTAACAGAGCAGAGACATGGCCGGGGTATAATGTACCCACTTAGGGCTAATCGTTATTTGAGGTGATTGAGCCTCTTTGGACTTAATTTTTTGTGCTTTTTATCCAGCAGAATCCTTTGTAGATGGCAGAGTGAGAGCTGATTTACACCTCAAAGCAGAGTGTTCCTCCTGGAGCCCTGGGTTTAGCAGTTACCAGCACTCTCTTAGCAGCAGTGTGGAAGGATCTCATCCCAAACTAAAAATCCCAATTCCTATCCCAGGATAAAGTGTGGTCACCAATCCATTGGCACCCACCTGTACAGTTATTTTTTTTAACTCCCCCACCCCATCAGGGAACCCTGAAAATTCTCTTTTTATTCACCATTTAAGCTTTAATCAATTGATAATGGTTCAGTTAATATTTGAGCATTGCTATTTATTTAATTTTATTCTTTTCTTTTTCTGTGTTTTAGGTCTGAAAGGTTTTTATGGGTGGTGAGATGATGTTCCAGTGCTTGGATCAATCTGTTTCGTTTAATGTGGGAAGGAGTGGAATTTTTTTGGGGGGGGGGGGGCGGTATTTTAAGTTTCTGGAATTTTATGTCAGTAGAGTTTATCTAGGTATAGAAGCAGAGACTCAGGGAATCCCAGGATGGTTTGGGTTAGAGGTTAAAACCCATCCTATTCCACCCCTCTACATGGACAGGGACACTTTCCACTATCCCAGGGTGCCCCAAGCCCCATCCAACCTGGATTCGGATTCTTCCAGGGATGAGTGAGATGATTTTTAAGGTCCTTTCCAACCCAGTTCCATCCTGTGACTCCCTGATTTTCCAGAAGCTCCCCAGAAATTACTCTGCTCCCCAGGATTTTTGCCGTGCTCGGTTCTCCTTCTGGCAGAGCAAGGCTTTCACTCCCTGCCTGCTGCTGCATCTCCCGAGTTCAGGCATCTCGGCAGAAGATTAAGCAAGTTCGAGAAATGAGCTTTGATCCCTTTCTGCCAGCATAGGATTATTCCACATCACGCTGGGTTTGAAGTTCATGCCTGATCCAGTTTTACACGGCCCAGGGGGACCGGGCTGCTCCTGGCCCCTTTAGCGGCGCTTCCTTGATCCTGAGGTTTCATTTGCATTCCCGTTCCTGCATCCCACTTCATCCTGTGCCATCCCATAATTCTGCTGCTTCGTGGGATCTGCCTTCCTGAGGCTGATGGATCAGGATCCCTCCTCGAACCGTTTTGGGTGCTCACTACATTCATTAATTCACATTAATGTCGATTTAAATCACGCCCTGCGAGTAGCTCTGGTGTCCTGGGTGGAGCTTTTCAAGCTGGAAAAACACATTTCCAGATAAAAAGGGTTTGGAGAGTCCAGCCTGAATCCTTGTGCACAGAAACTGGTGTGAAACGAGATTCCAAGAGCCACGAGTGCAGAGCTGATGCTGATCATGGCAAAGAGTCCCTGTTTTCCAGGGATTTAATGCCCAGTCCTGAGGGGGTTTTTTTATCACACTACATTTTATTTATGATATTTGTAACCCCACAAGTTCCCTTCCTAATAAATGTGTGTTTTCAGGCTGAAAGAAAGCCTTGTCTGTGATCTTTTAAAGTGCCTTTTTTGGGGTATTCAGCATCCCAAACGTTTTCTCCTCACACACACCCCAGGCACGGGGGTAACAGAGCAGCAGAGCATTCCAGCCAGGAGCTGTTTGCAGTCCCCAAAGGACACATTTAAAAGTGACAGCGTGATTTGCTGGGCTGACAAAGGTTTGGTTTAGCACCTGCATCACTCCCAGGGACCTTTCGGGAAGTGCCTCCTGGAGCAGAAAGCATTGGATAGGTCGGAAACGTGGTTTATGCACCAAAAACGGAGTTTGTAGGGAAGAGTTGAAATTCCAAGTTTCTGAGGGTGGCTGTATTTTAGTGAGAGATAGTAGAGATTCCAGAATGGAATCCTCTGCTCTTGTATTCCTGCCCTGTGCCTTCCTTCATACACATCTTGTAACAAAATTTCTTTTTTTTTTAAGGAATGCAGCATTCACAGAATGGGGAGAGTTTATAACACTCCTGTAGCCTGCATGGCAGAGAATATCCCTGGAGTTTTGTGCTGAGTTGCCTGGATAGCTCCTGCTCCTGCTGTTCCTTCACTGGCAGCAGCTCCCTCAGAACCCACATCCATCCCAGAGATATTTCATCACTGAATGGTCTGGGTTGGAAGGGACCTTAAAAATCATCTCATTCCAACCCCCAGCCACGGAGAGAGAACCATCCTCCTCCCCCAAAGCTGTCCTTGGCAGGAAAGCACCGTGAATCCTGACGGGATCCAGCAATTCCAGGGATTTCACATCACCCCTGCAGCAAAGAATTTTGGAATTTTCTTCCCCCATCCTAACAAGGCTTTGAGCAGACCAGGAGCACCCTCTATGAAAAAAAAGAAGATTTTTTTTAAGCAGATCAGCTGTGGAAGGGTGCAGGGCTGTCAGAGTGACTGATCTGCTCTCCTATGGAAGTGGCATTTCTGGAAGGCTGTGGCGGATGCTGCTCTGGCAGTCTGGGCTGAATCCTGTGGAAGGGCTTCGGGAGATCCAGCAGATGCCCTACTTCATTTAAAACATTTATTTTTTTTTTTTTGTTTTGTTCCCATCCCTGTAGTAAAATTATTTTTATGACCCTTGGGGTATTACCTGCTTTTATAAATCTTTCTATAATTAAATGTACAAATCCGCCTGCAAGCTGGTGATGTGTGAAACCTTGCAAACAGGACCCTTTGTGTACTAACCTATATTTATGTTACTTTTATTCCTTCTGGCAGTAATTATCCTGGCTCTAGGCCTAGGATTAATCTATAAGATGCTGAACATGCTTGAATTTCACCCCCCCCCCCCCTTCTCTGTGGCAAACCCGTGTTATGCAGAGCAGGGCATTTTTAAAGCTGCTCCTATGAAGTGGTTTCGCTGTTACCCCTCCTGGGTGATTCACAGGAGGAGCCGTGGCAGAGGTTAATTGATCCTGGGCCATGGATGAGGGAAGGAGAAATGATTCAGCCTCTGTCATTTAGTGCTGGGCGGTGTCCGAGCCTGGTGTCGCAGCTTTGGCTGCCTGGGCCAGGGGACTGTCACTGTCACCGTTACTGCTCTACAGGACCTGGGGACAGGCTGGGGGTGTTTTAAAAGCAGAATGGGGGTGCCAATGCTGGTCTGGTGGGGCTGGAACATCCATGCCATGGATAACAGGCAGCTGGACAAGAGCCAGGTGTGCCCAGGTGGCCAAAAAGGCCAAAGGCATCTGGGTTGTCCTGGGAAAAGTGTCCAGCAGGGCCAGGGCAGTGCCCGTCCCCTGCTGGCACTGCTGGGGCACCTCCAGTGCTGGGGACAGCTCTGGGACCCTCCTGACAGAGAGACCTGGAGGGGCTGGAGCGTGTCCAGGGAAGGGAACAGAGCTGGGAAGGGGCTAGAGCACCAGAAGCAACTGAGGGAGCTGGGAAAGGGGCTCAGCCTGGAGCAAAGGAGGCTCAGGGGGGCCCTTCTGGCTCTGCACAACTCCCTGCCAGGAGGGGGCAGCCGGGGGGGGGGTCAGGCTCTGCTCCCAGGGAATAGGGACAGGAGGAAACGGCCTCAAGTTCCTCAAGTTCTGCAGGAGAGGTTTAGATTGGATATTGGGAATAATTTCTTCACCAAAAGGGTTCTCCAGCCCTGGCACAGCTGCCCAGGGCAGTGCTGGAGTCCCCATCCCTGGAGGGATTTAAAAGCCATGTGGATGTGGCACTTGGGGACACGGGTCAGTGGTGGCCTTGGCAGTGCTGGGGGATGGTTGGACTTGGTGATTTTCCACGATTCTGTTATTTTGCCGTGGTTCTAGAACTGTTTGTCTTGAGGCCAAGGTGCTGCAAGATCCCTAAAGAAACCATGGAGGGTTTGCACCCACCTTAAAACACCTCGGTGGAACATTTCTTCATCCTTTTACCATGTGAGAGTTCAGGGACAGCGAAGAGAGGCACCAGCAGTTCATGGAGACAAGAGTGGGTGTTGTGTGAAACGGGCACAGCCCTGGGCATGGGCAATCCACAAATTCCCTACAGCTGGGGAAGGAAGTTCTGGTTCCCCCATCCCTAAAAACATTAAAATCAGGTTGGGTGGGGCTCTGAGTGACCTTATCTGGTTGAAGATGTCACCGCTCAGTGCAGGGAGTTGGAAGGTGTTTGAAAGCCCTTTCCAACCCCAAATATTCCCTGTCACAGCTCCTGTCCTGCTCCTGAGCTGGCAGTGCTGCCCAGACCTGCTCCATCTCTTTCTCCATCCCATCCTTCTCCCCATGTGCAATTTCAGGGCTGCTGGTGCAGCATCATCCTTGGGGGGTGTCCTCGTGGCCAAGCTGTCCTTGGGACTGTCCCCTTGGGCACAGGAGCCGTGTCCCAGCAGTGGTGGCCTCAACAAGTTCATAACTGGAAGTTTCAGCCTTCCTGGATTCCCGGATTGATGCAGCCCTGAGCCCTTTGCTGCTGTGTCAGGAGAGGTGCCCTGGGCTGTAGCAAACTTCACCCACCAGGAATTTTTTTCGTTAGAAAACCTTTCTGGAGTCATCGATTTGCAGCATGTCTGAGCCAAATTTAAGCATGGAGCCACAGAGATCTGGATTTAGCTGTGCTGGCTGTTTTCCCTGGGAGGAGGGATCATAGGGATGGATTTGATTGCCTCGGAAAATTAGTGTTGATTTCAGTGAAGAATATTTTATTACAGTGTTTGCATTGGCATTGTCTTCATGGGATAATGGCTGAGAGTTTCCTGTGTTTCCTGTGCTTGTGTGTATTTAATGATTTAATCTATTCCTTCTGAACACTGGCTTGGACTAAAAAGAAAAAAAAAAAAAACAAAAAGGGCAGGCTGCCTGCTCTTAATATCCCATCATAAAATAAAATCACTAATCCCAAAGGTGGAGTTGCAATTAAAAAGAAAGAAAACCAGCACTGAAAAGTATTGAAAGTGAATAACACGGCCTAAAATAGACACTACCTGTGGTGTTTGCTTCACGTGCTGGAGATGCTGAGGTTGTAGAGCCTGGAAAAACTGGGATGTGGTTATAGGATCCCAGAATGGTTTGGGTGGGGAGAGACCTTAAAGCTCCTCTCATTCCAGGGACACCTTCTGCTATCCCAGGGTGCTCCAAGCTCCCCAGGGAGCCTGTTCAGTGCCCAAACACCCTCTGGGAAGAACCCTTTCCTGATATCCAGCCCAACCCTGCCCTGACACAGCTCCAGCCACGTCCTGTCCCTGCTCACACAGAGCAGAGATTGGAGCTGCCCCTCATGAGAAGTGGAGGATCCAGCATGGAGATTCCTTTCCCTCTTCTGTTTTACAAATGTCAAATGATGTGTTGACCAACATATTACCCTTTAAAACTTGTTTTCCCTGTGTGGGCTCTCAAAACTCCCCCTCAAGTTCCCCCCAATCCCCTCAGGCACCGTCTGCTCACCAGGAAGGTTCCCCTGTGTGAGGATCCAAACATGTCCTGCACACACGGGGCCCAGGAGAGCCAGGGAGGCTGTTCAACACCGCCAGACAGCTCAATCCTGCTCAGTTTGGGGTCTGGTTTGCAAAGATCAGGGCAGGTGAGAGTTCTGGCTGTAGGTTTTGTGTCTGGGACTCTCCCACATTCCTGCTGGCTGCTCACAGGTGGGGAGCTCCAGGACAGGGCAGGAGTGCTGCAAACTCCCCGGCTGGACGCTTTCACCTGCCTGGAAGATTTCCCTGGTCCCCCTGGCTACCGTGGCTCCAGGCCACGGGAAGTTTTGGATCACGAGGAATTACCTTCAGACAGTAATGAAAGAGGCTGTGCTTGTAAATGCAGCACTGGACCCATTAAACCAGGCCCTGGCTGGCACTGGGGGCCGAGTGCAATCTAATAAAGGTATTACAAGCACTCGAGTTTGGGCAATTAAAATGATAATGATGTGCTGGAGCTAACGAGGCTGAGGTGAGGCTTTATGGGGGCCGGGCAGTGCAGCCAGGTCTGCCCTGGCACAGAGCAGCTGTGGCTGCCCCTGGATCCCTGGAAGTGTCCCAGGCCAGGCTGGATGGGGCTTGGAGTAGCCTGGAACAGTGGGATGTGTCCCTGCCCATGGCAGGGGGTGGCACTGGATGATCTTTAATGTCCCTTCTACCCCAAACCATTCTGGGATTGTGTTTGCAGAGCTCCAGGTCTGCAGAGGAAGAGAAATAAAGGGGAGGGGAGGGTTAAACATCATCACTTAAAATTATTGCACATTTTGTGTGAGACTTGAGCCTCGATTCCCAGAACCACAGAATGGGCTGGGTGGGAAGGGCCCCTAAAGACCCTCCAACCCAACCCCTGCACAGGCAGGGACACCCCCCACTATCCCAGGGTGCTCCAGGGAGGAATCCTTCCTCTACAGCAGTGTTTCCCTGGCTCAGGAGCAGCAGCCAGGCCGTGTTCCCTGTGAGCAGCTCCCCATTACGAGAGTAGCAGAGGAATCCCTGTGACCCAGCGCTGTCATTTGCCGCCTTCAGAGCTCTCTGTGGGCAGCACGAGGGCTCCTTTATGGCATTGTGTTTACCCAAGCTGCCTGGAGGAGCTTATTTAAACTGCAGTGGTTTGAACCATGCTCTTGACATAATTTTTCCTCCATCTGCAGCTTAAATATCAGCCTCTTCTCTGAACTGAATGACTCTCGTGGTTACTCAGATGCTTTCAAGGCGCAGCCATTCCCTCTGTGAGCACCTGTGGCATTTGGAGCTGCCTGGCCTGATTGCTGCAAGAATCCAGCGTGTCCCAGGTGCTGTGTGGGAATCGCAGCAGTTGTAGGAGCACAGTGGGGTCAGACTAGATGAAATTATTTAAATTAGATATTAGGAATAATTTCTTCCCTGTGAGGGTGGGGAGGCCCTGGCACAGGGTGCCCAGAGAAGCTGTGGCTGCCCCTGGATCCCTGGAAGTGTCCAAGGCCAGGCTGGACGGGGCTTGGAGCACCCTGGGATAGTGGGAGGTGTCCCTGCCATGGCAGGGGGTGGAATTAGGTGATCTTTAAGGTCCCTTCCAACCCAAGCCATTCTGTCACTCTATGAGAAATAAGTTGCTTTGCAAACTCCCAAATATGTTTATTAAATTAATCTTCTCTTTTTTTTTTTTTTTTTTAAGTATGTTTCGAAACTTTTTGATGCGGGAACATCCCCATTTTAGGGTTCTGTGGGCACAAAAAATGTGCTTTTTATTTTCAAAAGGAAAAAACCCCAAACCCCAGGAGAAATCTCCAGGAGCAGCAGCTTTCAAAGCGTCCTGTAGCTCTTACTTCTTTCTGTGTGGGCAGGAAGATTTTTGTCCACTCAAAAAAAGCCAGGCTTTTTCAAATAAAGAAATAAATAAATAAATAAATAAATAAATAAATAAACACCAGTTCCTGGGGTGAAATTTCCTGGTGGAATCCCAGTTCCACAGCTCCAGCCAAGCAGATAAAGATGTGAGGGGGTTTGGGGCCTGGAACTGGAGACAAAAATCAGTGTGGGCTCTCTCTGCTCGGAGCAGAGAGCTGGGATGCTCAGCCCCTTGGAGGAGAGCTCCAAAGTGCTCCTCACAGCCTGGAAACACCTCGGGTTCCTTCATTAGAGCACAGAACCAGGGAATTGTTAAAATTGGAAGAGTTCTCCAAGATCGACCAGTGCAACCATCCCCCAGCACTGCCAAAGCCACCACTGAGCTGTGTCCCCAAATGCCACGTCCACATGGCTTTGAAATCCCCCCAGGGATGGGGACTCCAGCACTGCCCTGGGCTGCTGTGCCAGTGCCTGACCACCCTTTCCATGAAGGATTTTTTTCCTAATATCTGATCAAAATTTCCCTTGGCACAACTTGAGGCTGTTCCCTCTCCTCCTGTGCCTGTTCCCTGGGACCCTTATCCCCCCAGCTGCCCCCTCCTGTCAGGGGCAGAGCCAGAAGGGCCCCCCTGAGCCTCCTCTGCTCCAGGCTGATCCCGCTTCCCAGCAGTGCTGGGTGAGCTGGTGGATGGTGTTGGGATTTAGGCGCCTCCAGCTGAGTTTGCAGGAGTTCACAGCCTGTGCCCCAGAGTCAGCACAGCTGTCAGCGAGCTGCCAGGTGGATTTTGGTCCCCGTGGTGCCTTCACTTCCAGGATTTTCTGATTCCGAGGCCTCTGGGGACAATCTCGCTCGCTAATGCAATTTGAGAGCCATCACTCAACGAAACCCCATGGGAATCTGGCGTGGCCTTGCTCCCACCTTTGCTGATCCTGCCGCTTTTGCTGCAAGGAGAGCTGCTGTGCTCAGGTGTTTGTCCTGCTCCGAATGTTTATTTTCCGTGAGGAAATCCCCTCAGGCGTGAAGAGCCCCCGGCTGCCCTCAGCACCAGCACGGCATCCGTGCCTCTGTCCTGCTGTGATCCCAGCAAGTGCCACAGCCCCAAACTCAGCATCTCCGTGGCACAGACAGGATGGGCAGGCCGGGGATCCGCTGAGGAGACCTCCCAGAGCAGGAGCTGTGTGTGAATTGAGGGGTCAAGTAAGGATAGAAAAGAGGCTCAGCCAGGCTGGGATTGTGCTCAGCTCCTCCTACGCCTGCACGTGGGAGGCTGCTCCAGGGAAAAGCCACTGCAGCCTCCGCTGGCTGCCGGAAAATTTCTCCATGAGCTGCAGCGAGAGCCTGGAGAGGAGGCCTGGACATGGGTACCTGCGTTTTGGGAATTACATCTGGGATGAAATCCCATCCACAGAACATCATCCATGCCCTGAGGAGCTGCCCTGTCCCTGGAACTGTTCAAGGCCAGATTGGATGGAGATCCAAACAACCTGGGATAGTGGGAGGTGTCCCTGCCCGTGGCAGGGGTTGGAATGAGAGGATCGTTAAGATCCCTTCCAACCCAAACCATTCCATGATTCCACGATGGGTTTAGATGGACGAGCAGTGAGGTTTTCAGTGCAGATCCAGGAACATCCTGTGAAAACCACACACCCCCTGTTACCTGTGCGGGCTCTCCAGGGTTTTGGGAGCCTCCCAGCGCGGCAGAGATGTGGGGGAAGCGATTCCCAGGTGGGAGTGTGTTTTTGTGCCAACACTGAATTCAAAAGGGCCGTGAGCGCGGAGACAGCTGAGCGACAGCGCAGCCTCCGCTTTCCTTTCACACCGGGAATTGTTTCAGCTCACGGGGCTGCTTTGCATTTTTATTTAACATGAATTCCCCTCTTCACAGTGTCACTCGTGACGCTCGGGTACAGCATGTGATTCCTCCCATCTGAGCACAAAAACCTAGGCTGGGCACTGTGCTCTCCCGAGCTGGAGATTCCTGAACTCTTAGTTTGTGTGCAGGAATAGCTTTTCCCACACTGCTGGGGGAATCAGCACTGATCAGAGGATAAAACACTTCCCTGGGTTCTGGGACACATGGATCTAGAACTGAGCTACCCACAAACCCCCCGCTAAGTTTTTAGGGACAAGATCTGTTGCCTGTCAGATGTTTGTGCTCTGTCTGGCACAGCAGGGCAGTCTGGGTGCTATTTTTGGAGTGGTGTTAAATCACTCTGTCTGCAGGGTTTGCAGGTGGGAGGGGAAGCTCTGTCAGGGCCCTTTCAAGGGTGACTTGGTGGTTTATTTGTGTTCAGGTTCAGGTGACACAGGAGGTGTTGTGATCCCACAGCCTCGTGTGGCTTCATCAACCCCCACAGCTGCCTCTCCCCCCGTGTCTGGTGTTGGGCAGAGCTCAGATGGGCTGGGAGAGCTGGGGGGGCTCACCTGGAGAAGGGAAAGATCCAGGGAAACCTCAGAGCCCCTTCCAGAGCCTAAAGGGGCTCCAGGAGAGCTGGAGAGGGACTGGGGACAAGGGATGGAGGGACAGGACACAGGGAATGGCTTCCCAGTGCCAGAGGGCAGCGATGGATGGGATATTGGGAAGGAATTGTTGGCTGTGAGGGTGGGGAGGCCCTTGCCCAGGGTGCCCAGAGAAGCTGTGGCTGCCCCTGGATCCCTGGAAGTGGCCAAGGCCAGGCTGGATGGGGCTTGGAGCATCCTGGGATAGTGGAAGGTGTCCCTGCCCATGGCAGGGGTGTGGAATTAAATTTATAAGGTCCTTTCCAACACAAACCATTCTGAGATTCCATTATTCTTAAATAAACTGTTTCCATCGCAGGGGTATGTTGGCCTTCTCTTAAATAAAAATATTTATTTCAAATGGGTGTATTCCACAAAACCTGTGCTACATCTCAGCATCACTTCCACATTTTAGGTGGAAACTTTGGAACATCGAAGAACTCAAATTGTTGACCCTGGCTGTGTTTTGTGCCATCTGTTCCCTCCACGCCTTTTCCATTTCCCTGCTTGTGGAGTTACAAATCTTGGAGTTAGATATCAGGCAGCCACTGCCCTGCAGCCTAGAGAACTTTATTTTACTTAAAACCCACTGGATTCCATCAAGCAGAGCCTTAAATGAAAACGTCATCAGGTGAAACCTTCATTAATTAGGTGATGGCTCTGGTGGTGAATGCACCTTGAGCAGAGAAAGGCAATGGCAGGAAGTTTCTCCTCCCATCCTGGGGCAGGTGTCCCACACCACTTCCAGCCACAACCTTCCTGCTCCGCTGTCCCACTTCCCAGCTGGCCTCCAGATGGGAATAACAACACCCGTGGTGGCTCAGGGCCTGTCCCCAGCCTCTGTAGCACTGGAGGGGGATCTCCAAAAGCTCTTGAAGTGCCAGCTGCTGTTCCCTCTCTGCTGGGAGCTGCCCGGTCACACAGGCTGGGCAAACAAAGCCAGGACAGCCAGGACGGGGAATGGCTCAAAGGCCTCTTTTGTTTGCTTCTCGCAAAGAAAATGATGTCACGGAGGAGGGACACAGGCATGAGAAAGCTCCTTGTGACAGTGGCACCCGAGCGTGGGATGTTCATTGCGTAACCCCCTTGCCACATTCCCAAATCTGGTGTTGTGGTGACCAAAAGGAGACTGCGAAGAGTCCAGACCATCCTTCAGAGGCTTTCCAGCTCTGCTGGATGCTCGCGCATCACCTCTGTCGCGTGGTATTGATGCCCCAAGGGCTGGT
>VYZT01047056.1:3297-23191 GCA_013400735.1 Pomatostomus ruficeps
TATATATATATATACTCAGTATATATATACTCATATATACTCATATACCAAAACACAAAAAGATTATCACGGGTCTGTTCAGAGAATTATTATAATTATCGTTGTATTAATTTTTTGTATCCTAAACTGTGGATGGTCTTGCAAAGAACTCTGAAAATAAACCCTTGCATTTATTCTAATTACCCTATAATGTGAAGTTGTACAGAGAGGTACCAGTGAAACTCAGAATTTTCTGCCCTCAGAAATTTTCTCACACACTAGTTGGAGCAATTCCTAAGTGCCTTACTCAAAAAAGGGAAACCAGACTCAAGAGATATTGCAGAGAAAGTTACTTCTAACTACGCACGTTGGAATAGTGACCACTCTTGAAATTCCTACTTTATACAGAGAAATGGTAGCTGTTCGAAACTGAGGGGAAACCAATGAGGTCTACATACAAATCAGTGTGTCTGCATAAGTTCCTTCAAAGTTTACCTCAATTAACATGAAATCGTTATTCAGTCCAAGCCAAAAGATCTTCCTGTGCAGGCATGTACTTACTCCAATATCCGTCCGCTCTATAAAGGTTACCACTCAAGTCAACTGGTATTTCAGCTAGGAAAGTTGTGTTGGTCTCGGGCAAGGTATTCAAGTCCCGAAGTTGAGTTTGTTTTCTCTGTGACAGTAATTGGTAAATGATCTAGTTCATTTTGAGTCATGAGCTTTTTGAACTCCTCTTCTGAGGAGAGGCATTGAGAGAGCAGCCAGGTGGGCGCCTAGCCACTGGCCAAGATCAACCCACCAGATCCTTGGAGCAGGCAATATATTTATGCAACTTTGCTTTCAGTGAAAAGGTCCAGACTGGGTTTGTTGCACCCCAGTTACACACACCAATTCCATACCTTCAGTTAACTTAAACAGAACTGCTCTGAGAAACTGTTATACAGACAAAGAGTCATTCTGTTCTCTGGGAGCACGAGGATGCAACCCTACTGTCCTACTACATCCAGTATAGATAGTCTTTAAATGCATTATCCAGCCCCATTTTCCACTTGGAAATTGTTAATGGGCAGGTTTCTGCAGACCCATTTGTTAATTATGCATTGAATTATTTGGACAAAGCACTTTTAGCATGTGGGTGGTTTGTCAGCTGTTTGCTATTGGCTATGCAGTGTTAACAATTGTTTCTACTTCTGCCTTATGGAGGAAGAATGACACTGTCCATGAATGGCCACCTCATAGTACCCATAACGTTTCCACTTGCTGAACAAATGAAAACAACTTCCAGTAAGAAATGACTGAATAACAAACAGAAAATAGCTACCATGCTAGTTTGCACCCAGATTTATTGTTTGTGTGTGAGTGCAAAACAATCAGCATGGCAAAGTGCTTCCTCACACAGATAAGTATTTCTCAAATAGCTGTTTGGCTCTAACAAATATTTTTGTCAAATGTTACAGCAGAAGTGAATCAGTTTTTAAGAAAATATGTTTACTGGGACCATCATGTAATCTGTAAGGCAAAGGCTGGCATATTCCTCAAGGAGTTTTGATTAAAAGCTATGGAAGCAATCAATTAAAATAATTATATTTGCTCTAAGTTTGGGCAATCATCTGGAATGATTTAATTTTCTTTAAGCTCGGTCAACCCAAGTGCATACATGCCACCTGAAAAGATCACATCTTGTAGGGTCAATGCTTTTTCTTTGCCCTTCCAATACCACACACACAACGTTTTTTGAGTCCCAAAGGCCTTCAACATTGCATTACAATGGATCAGCCACCTCTAATATGCTGAGCAAAATAAGGCATACTCCCCAAGAGAGGGGAAGCAGACAATCTGCCCTGAGGCTTCCCTATTGTTATTTCATTTAGAGAGACAGGCAATATCACAGTATCTATGACAAGGGAGGAAAAGATTTCAAGTCCTCCCAGCTGTCTCCTCCTAATTCGATACTGATTGTTCGGTTGGTCTCAACTGTCCATAATGCACTGAGATTTCTCGTGGCTGCTGTGCTAGAGAAATCTCCCACCTGCTTATGAAGTGCTCTTCTTCTAGTTTGAGCAATACTCCAGCTGGAAAGTACATGAGTAATCCTGGACAGCAGACACTGTGCTACCTCATCCGGGAGCAAGCTGGTTTTTTACTGAAGATTGCCATGGTGTGTCAGGAAGCAATACTTAAATGCTTAAACTTTTCCAATTTCCTCAGCTTAGCTTCATAAGGACATGCACGACACAAAGATGCGTGTGAGGAACATTTCACAGCTGAGTATGCACTGCCTTGGGGAGGATGGACAAAAAAGGGTGTGGTGGCCAGTAAGGTGTCCTTGTTTGACAAGCTTGGATTGACAGGGCAAACTGTGCAGATAGCAGAGAACAAGGGTTGTTTCCCTGACACACTCAGTAGGATGTCACCTCTTCTCTGTGCAGTAGACACTGATCAGTAATGGTTAAGAACAGGGAATCTCTGAGAGACTGTCTAGTTCATGCACTGTCTCAATTTGGCATGCTTATTGTGCCTTACTGCTCAGCAGAAATATTCAACACTTCCAGAGTTATCATTCTACACAGTAGGTATCAAAATCCTTTGCTTTGTGAGATGCAGTATTATGCAAGTACAAAGAGGCTGCGCCACCGCCTCAGGTCTTGCAATGGAAGGGGGAGAACTAGAAGTAAAATTTTTGTCAGCTGTCCTAGGTGCTGTGCAAGTACCATTGCTGCAGGCTGCCTTACACAGGTGACACATTTAACAGGTAAGGGCAGAGAAATGACAGAACTTGCCACATGTCACATAGGTGAGGCTTACTCAACTTATTATCTGATAAAATACTCTACCTCTGGAATAAGCTAAAGCTAATGAAATGGTGATGCTATCAGAAGGCAACTGAAAATAAAAGTCTCAGTGTAAATTGCTGAAAGTTATTGCTAGCATCACAAAAATGACACTCATTAAAGTACCACTCTGCAGCAAAGAGAAACAGAACAATCATAACAGACTTACAATTTGCACAGAGAACTCACTGTACAAGAGATATAGGTATACCAGGAAGAAAAAAAATTGTTAACGTATCAATTTAATCAGCTATTTTTATTACAGGACTAGAATTAATGAATGCACACCTTGTTAAAAGAAGCTGTGGGCACAATCCCATTTCATTTATATATTGAAACAATGGTCTTGCTTTATAAAAGAATCTTGTTCAGTGACATCCTTGAAATCATGCACATGATTAAGATGAGCAAGATTTCACTTAATATGGTCAGCTGACATCCCTGATGCCTACCGCACATCACCCAATTATACTGTTATGTTATCCTTACTCAGCACTGCAATACTTAAAATGATATTTCATCCATTCAAGCATCAATATCGATCTCGGGCCACAGCAAGCATTTCCAGTTAAACGGTGTGAAAAATTCCACCTTTTCAGCTATGGTTTCAGTTAAACAACTCAGCTGAAAATAACAAGAATAATGCTTATTCAATTTCCTCATTTCACATATGAGAATGATTGGCAGTAATCTACCTCATTCAAACAGTGATCTCCTATTGCTTTCCAACAAGATATAAATGGAAGCAAATAATCTTGATCAATCTACAGCTTATACACACAATAAATAGCATGTTGCAATTGGTAAGCAAATCCGTAAGGGTACAGTTTATAGCAGCAGGTCGTTTGTTTGTGCTGCAATTTAGATTTCAGTTTTCTCATATCTGCTTAGCAATTTTACCCGCTGTGTTTCCCAGAACAGTGTGGCGATCCTATTGTTGAAGGCAATTTGACCATGCAGAAGCACAGTGATGTTTCTCTAATTTAACTTTCGTGCCAAAGTCCACCTTACCCTTCCTTGTGCCAAAAGAAAAGCCAAAGGAAATGATTGTTTCCATTGTTTACAGATTAAGACCTTCCTATGGGTTCTCTTTGATCACTAAGTGTGACCTCCCGCAGAATAGGTGATGCAGAATCCCACTTAGTTTGCAAGTCCCTGACTATGAGCCTAAACTGCTCCCCACCTGTATCCTGCTTTTCAATAGCAAAGCTCTTTGGTCTTAGTGTATGAAAATAGGATTCCTCTTAAAAATTATGCTTTCCCTTCTTCTTTAAAGAGAAAGCAGAAAAGAAAAAGAAAAACTAATAGAAAAAAAATGGCTCTACAGGCTGAAAGAAGGTCAGAGAAAGTGCATTGTGGAGTTACTGCTGGCCAATTCCTCGCATCGAGCTCCAGTGTAGGTTTGTCTATGAAATAAGGAAGCAGAATCTATTCTATCTACAGCTTCATCATTACCAAAAGCACTCAGTAGCTGGGGGAATTGAAAGGTTGCAAACTGAATAGGGCTCAGGTGATGATTTCAAGTCTGGGCATCCCTGGGAAAATCTGCAAGATAAGCAGGGGTTCAGCAAATTTGACAAAATCTGAAATATTGCCTTGGGGATTGGGCCAAGTGGTTTGCAGTACAGTCAATAGGTGGGCTGAGGGTGGAAGCATAACCCAGCCCTCTGTGCAGATACTGGACAGTGGCTTTAATAAAGCACAAGAGCCAGGAAACACCGTGCCTTGGTGTGGCAAAACCCCCTGCCACTCCCTGCTGCTGTCCTTCGGGAGAGCAGTGCGCTGCTCTGGCACGACGAATGCTGATGCTGGCAGAAGGTTAAGCCCAGAGATCCAATACTTCTTTGTTCCCTTGGCTGCACAGTTGGCATGAACTGAAGTTAGTAGGACCTTGCTTATGTCTAGAAGGCACAGTAGTAGTTTACCTGCACTTCGTTCCACTTTTCAGTGAGGGAGAATGAAACCTGACCCTTTCTGTACCAATCTGCCACCTTTAAACCTCACATCTTTGTGCCTACAGCTGCAATAACATCACAGTCTATGGATTGAGACAGGTGCTGAGTTTTTTGGGGTTTTTTTGAGTAGCTGTTGCAGTTAAAGTGAAAACTCTTCAGAAACATAAAAGTTCTTTGAAGCACTACATTGATAATGAAAAAATAAGTAAGTCACTATAAATATTTAAGTGTCTTAAATAAAGATTAATTAAGGGCTAGGCAGGAGGCTGCCTTTGCTTTTTAAGCTATAAATTTTTAATTGCAAAGTATGCATTAGTAACAAATTGGTGTTTAATGGTGATAGAAAAAGAGAAATCTGAAGGTCAAGGATAAGGATCATGTACCTGTATATGCATCTGCATGTAGAACACTGTACTATACTTGAGCAAATATTGCAAAAATTATTAAAATATATTCATTTGAGTAAAATGATAAGTTTTGTTCAAGTATTTACTATCTTTTTTACTTGCATGACTTTATGCTCATGTGGAAGAGCATCCCTTAAAAGAACACAAACTGTAAATACCAACTGAAAACACTTGTGTGGCTGACATACCAGTGATTAGGAAAGTACAGAACAAACAGAAAGATGACAATTAAAAACGATGGAAACATCAACTTTTAACCATGTGGAAGAAGCCATATCTATGGAGCATGAACAAAAGCAAAGAGCTTCAGTTTTTAAGTAAGCGGTTTTAAACACAATTGTTAGCCATCTGAAAACAGATGCAAATATCCCATATGCAATGTCATGGCTTATTTGAAGGTATTCTCAACCTAGCTGAAAATAAAAGTAATTAATTACTCTCTGTTCTTTTAAAATAAACAGAAGCCAGAAAAGCACCATCAGTTCCATTATTCTCAGCTGCTCAGAGAACCTGGAAAAACTGGCTTTGGAATACCATGGGCAAGGCATACTTTGGTTCTGTTTTAGCATAGTGCCTTGGTTTTGTTTTGTTGACTCACACTTGCCCTGTTGAGTGATCTTATTTTATTTATTTGTGCAACTCCACAGGTTGAACTTTACACATAAGTGAGGATATTGCTGTCCATCCAGGGTCACAATGCTGTTTTGAATACTGGGTACTAAGCTGAAGAAGTAGCACAGAATGTTCACCATGCAGCAAATGAAAGTTGGTTCCTGCAACAGCAGTTGCATAAATGTGATTCTGAAATGCAGTTTTATAGTTGGATGAACTGAACTGGAAAAAAAAAAACAACAAAAAAGCAAACTCCAAACTGCAAGAAGAATCTTACCTGAACTGAAACCCAGCTCTTGATACAAAAAACATATACCAGAGTGAAATCACGCAGTCTCCCTGCATACAAGTGTGGCCTCCTAGCATGCACAGAAAAAGTCTCTTTCGTATACTGTTGCTTCCCTTTGCACATTAAGAGCCAAGAACATAAGAACTATAAAAACAAAAGGGCCAGAGAAAACCTCCTAGTGTTTCCCCCAGTTGCTCTTCTGGTAGGATGTTCATCAGGAAGGAGGCTTCATTTTTTTTTTCTCAACTGTTTGAATTTCCTGCATGCAACCTTCCAAACTAAGCCCAGACCACCTGCAGTAGGATATTGCTATGGTTTTTTGGGTACTGACCAGCTACCCCCCAATCCTTTATTCTAAATTTACAGTGGAGCAGAGAATATGAAGTGATGCAGTGAAGAGAGGGACTCAAAACCATAAGAAGTGGGCATTTAAATAAAAGAGATTTTTAACTGCATGGTCAAGACATAGCTGAACACACTGGGTCACATCTTCAGATGGTAGAAATAACCTTAAGACCATTAATCTCAGAGCTACACTGCTTCTCCCCCTGCTAGTGATGTAGCACAAGTCAGAAAACATCCAGTGCTAGGCTCCCACATTGCTAAGCTTAGGTGATTTGCATATTTTATAAAACAAATTGAGGAAACAATCATGAGGGTTTGCTAGCATTTTACAAGCTGCCCTCTTAGCCAGCCTGAGCAACTCAGCTGGTGTGTAGCCTTGGAGCTGCTCTGCCTCACCACTGCCTCCCTATGCACACTGGCAGGACAAGCTGGGATAGCCTCCAAAGCCCCTTCCCAGTTGTGCATACATTGGATCAAGGGATCAAGTGATGTCTTCAGCCTTCCCAGTATTGACCAAGGCAGCTTTTTGAGCACCAAGGAACATCTTTCCTGAGGACAGTATAAAATCTTCTAGGCATTAAAAACAAATGGGAGGAAAAATACGATTATTTTTTCAACAATTTTGAGCACTGATTTTCCTGGGAGGTGTATTGAGGTGTAGACTACATTCTCAAATGCTTATTCAGGTCTAATGGTCTTTCCTTTCACCCTTGTCAATTTAAATGTTCATGTTCTGTGATGGGACTATTTTTCACTGCCTATTAATTTGCTTATATCCAGCACAGGCCATAGTCTTGTCTGCACTAGTGAGAAAGAAAGCCAAGTGAATTTGACATAGTCTGTAAGAACAGACTCTCTTTTAGTGTAATAGACTTCTATTCACTTCAATATACTTTCATAAAATTTCAAGAAACCACAATGCTCCTTTCACTCTCCTCAATTGTAGTTGTAAGGTTTTGAAAGAGATTACATTTTAAGGATGGTTAATATAAAGAGAAATTAGTATTAATGGCACTGATAAATGGATCAAGATATATATTGATTATAGTAAGAGCTTAACCTGTCTAGTTTTGCTAGATTTACAATATCAAGAAAGAATTATCAGAAATGCATCTGTATCAAGGTACATTTGAAAATAAACACCACTGCTGGCCAATAAAACCACAATGCCTTTCAGTATTATTCACAAAGATTGTTTCGGTAGCCTGGTATAATGGTTTGATATGAACACAACTCCATTTCAACAGAGATAGAGATGCTGGGCTTGCCACTCCTCTGAGGAACACATTTGCTACTGAGGATTCCCTGCTGAAGCCATAACGTGGTGCCACACCAGCCCAGCTGAGGGCAGAATCAGGACCCACAGGTGTTCTGACCACTAGAGCCATGGTCCACCCCTTGCCCACATGACTCCTGACTGACATTTCCAGGGATTTCAACTAGTGCTCAAATCTCGGTGACAGAAATCAAGATACAGTCTTTTCTAGAAACCTGTAATTTGTCTACAGCCCAAATGAAGCAAGCATGTCCCTTATCATTGATCTCTTTCTGTAATTTGAGCAGTGAATGTGTTGAAGCAGTGCTGTAAACAAGGTGGGAAGACTACTCCTGTGCATCAGGTGTAAAACATATAAGAAAAGACTGTAAAAAAAAAAAAGATGTTTTCTTGCTGAAACAGACCAAATCACAGCATGGAACTTTATTTCAGAATCTGACAGCAAAGCACTAATTTGCTTCTTTGAATGATGCAGATTGAATCAATAAATCCCCAGCTATCAGAGCAAAGCCTTCAGGGCAGACCAGAAAATCAGAATTCACTCTTCTTTCCACAGAACATTTGAAACATGTAACTTTTTCTGCTGTACCTTATTTCTAAGGTATGGAATCCATACCTAAACCATGTTTTATTTTCATCATATATTCATATTGAAGTTTCCATGCTCACATTCCTAAAAAAAAAAAAATATACTTTAGCAAATAGAAAGGTAATCAGGCTTCAGTGAACCAGTGAACTATTTCTGCACAGCAGAGATTCTACCAGTACATCAAGATATGTGCCTTGATCACTAAGGTCAGTTTGATGCCAGTGCCAGTGAGAGATGCCCAGAGCCTGAAAAGGAATCACAAGTCAGGTCATTCTCTGTTGATTCTGTGATATTTTAAAGTATACCTCAGTTCCTGGAGTGTCAGGACTCCAAGATAAATATAAGAAGAAAACTTTATGTAACTAGGAACCCTTCTGGATGCAAAACTCTCACTCTGGTTAGAATGAAAGAATTCTTGAAAAATTACTCAAATTGAGGAGCACCAAGGCTTGCACCCGGATGACCCTTTTAGGTTCAGATGTTAAGAGAACATTCCACTGCACCATTTAACCTCCTACTCTCCTCTTCTGCCCAGAGAAAGGATAAGAGATTGGATGGGGAAACAAGGGAGGGAATTATAGCTGCTGCAAAGGAATATAAAGGGAAAATGAACTGTCATCATATCTCTGTTCAAGCAGAAGAAGTGAATTTATGTAAAACACCTGAAAAGTTAAAAATTAAGTAATATGTATGCATTTAAAGAGAATATTTTTTTTTTCAGATGGTACTACCTTAACCACAAAATACACAAAATATTAAATACTAATTTTCCAAAGAAAAATATTTTAAAGACTTCCCATTCTATTAGTCACGGGAGTTACGGGAGGCCTCCTGGTGAGAATTTATGGTTCTGGAAATGACTCCCTCCTCCCAGGTCACTCTGTGCCTCGTCCAGTTTGTATAGATGGTTGTGTTAACAACCTGTGTCCCAAAGACTGCTCTTGCTGGTTGCTGCTGCAGAATTTTGCATAAATAAGACATTTGTAAGTAATCAATACAAATTGCTCCTGCATAAATGGTCAGGTAGGACAGTATTTTATGTGCAGGTAAGATATTGAAGAGAAAATTTTTATGTAGTTGAGATATTTAAGTAGCAAAGAATAAAACAAGTGCTGGGTGGTGCCTGGATTATAAGAAGTGAGCAGAGCGGACATTCTAGGGCTCACCCCATACAGCTGAAAATGCTGCTGCAAGTGCCCTTACAGTGGAGGCTCCAGTCACCACCAGACAAACACCAACTCTTTTGCTGAGGAGATTTTGATCCTCCTTATGATAAGATCCTCACAAATTTATATTCTTTATCAATCCCTCTCCCTGTGCAACAGCAGGATGGAAAAACAAATGTCTATGCAAGAAAACAGTGGAAAAAGGATATAAGATAAAAGGATATAAGAGAAAAGATCACCACTGAGTTTCACTCTACTGTAAGAAAGGCAAATTCTGTCTGGAGACACATAATGGAAGAGCAGACTGCAAGAGAAATGAAAGGATCCTTCTGCTTCTCCCTACACAGGAGAACTCAGGTGAGGGCATAAAACGAAATCAGTTCTTCATGTCCACAACAGGTGGGACAGGAAACAATGAATGTAGGCCACAACAAAGACGATTCAGTTTAGAAACAAGGAAAAACTTTCTTTCAAGAAAAGATCCTGGATGCTGGAGCAGTCCATTAGAAATGTTACTAAATAACCTGCAACTAACATGGGATTCCTGATCATTTGAGAGCCTTTACCTTTACAATCTGTGAAAACCTCTGTTCAGTTCTATCCCCAATGAATCCCGTGATATCCAAAAGGAAAGAAAGAGGTGAAACATATTTCTGTTACTAGTAGAGCTTATAAGACCATTAAGTTCACTGTAACTGAAATATGCTGTTATAGGAGTTTTAATACCTTGAGACACCAACTAAGTAAATAGGCATTTGCACTCCTAGACACATTAGCAGATGAATAATCAAGCTCATGAATGTGTAATGAATGAATAACTTGTTCCAGTCCCTGGAGGTAACACACAGACTTGATACCATAATTTTCTCCTTTAGAAGTGTCCATTTCAAGGACAAACCTGTGAATTTCCTGTGATATGCGTTGGTACGACCACGGTGTACTTATCTTTACATGGGTCTGTTTGCAGCAGGAAGCCCCCTTTTGTTTAAACTGAGATAGCTGCCAAATATCATGTCCTTTGTGCAACACCCAGACACTTGTCAGCAGCGGTGGCAGCTCCTGCAGCCTGACTACACCGAGGGGGCTGTAAGAAATGCCTTACAGTGAGTCTGACATCAGAAACCTCTCTGTCCTCTTGCCCCCAGCTCACGGGAGCAGCCAGCAAGAGGAGGTACAGGGTACCAGCAGAGCGCTGCGGGCTAAGGCTGACTCCCTCAGCTTCTTTCCCAAAGGAGGCGGGAGCAGGGACAACAAAGCTGCCGAGGGGAGAATAATTTGTCAGCAGAGAAAAGGACAGACAGGTGCATTGTTCCCTGTTCCCAGGAAGGCTACAACAGAAGTGGAGGTGAAATCACACCTTTAAACACACCCTTTAACCAAGCCAGGCTGCTTGCCTGTGACATAGGAATTGCTGTCATTAATACAGACAGAGGAACACAAGACTCTGTATGGGACACCCTGTGAAGGTGAAAATCCAGAGAAGGTCTGTGAAGTGTACGCTGATGCCTGTGGAGCCATGGCCTTACTGAGAGCACTGACTGCACAACCTGAGCCTTAGAAAACATCTCACACCACTGTAAACTTTCTCCCCTTGAAAGTTGGTCCCTCCTGAGCTCTTCCTTACCCATCAGTTTACTGTAAAAAGATTCAGCACCGTCTCTGGCAACACACTGCCTTCCACCTGCACCACAGATTTCACTATGTCCAGCATCTCCCTCCTTCAGACTTCTCTAGGCTCATGTGAACCCACGTGAACACCATTTACGTTCCTTCCCAGAGATAAGCATCAGCCTTTCCCACACTGTTTGGAGGAATATAGCAAGCATCTTATCTTTTAAAACACAGATTCAGCTGCTGAATTCTTCTTGAATAATTATGACCAAAATTATATATTTGACTTGCAGAAAGCCATGTGAGAAAAATCAAGTGAATCTTGTGAGACTCCAAAAATTCTGAGTGGTTCTCAAGAAGTTACTTTTATTAGCAAATGCACATATAACTTCCCACTCATTAAAATAATAAAAAAAAAATCCCTAAAGAGTCATAAATAAACTATGAATTAAGGTTCAGCACATGTAACTGTCAGGTGTCAGGAAAAATGACAGCATTTAATACAGAAAAATCTTCATATAATCACAAATTAATTAGTTCTGATATAACTTCAGAATCATTTTAATAACAGGCATTCTAAATTATGACTTACATGCTTTTGCTGATGGGAAACATTACACCTAAGATAGCACAATATAAAATAGCACCTATCAGCTGCTGCATTTTCTGTGGTGGTGTCCACCCACTTTATTGAGGAAAATTACCAAGGAACCTCTGAGAGAAGGAAGATGCTGCATGTGGGTATTGGTGCAGAGCCTGACAGCATCAGAGCCCAATGCTCTCATGGCACATGAGAGACTGAAAATTCAGAAACAGAAGTTGTTTTGGGGAAAGAAGGGTCGTTTCCTTGGTTTTGTGAGTTCAGTTTTTTATCTCCTGATCCTTTTGTATTTTTCTCTAAGTCAAAGAAAATAAGTTTTCTGATGCAAGATGTTTTGGGGAAAAAGAAATCTGTGTTATTTTGTCTATTCCTTCACTGACCTGTGTCACTCACCATTCCTTTTTTTTCAGAGCTCGGCATCAACATTAGACTCCAATTCAGCACAGCTACATTCCTATCAATCACTCTTTTCTCCTTAGGAGAAAAATACATTTCTCGAGTATAACTGCTACCTACGTCGGTTCTTCTTATTACAGGCAGATGACAAAACACAGCAGCTGAGACTGTACGGTGGAATCTGACTGACCTACATTTCACTAAGTATCAACCTCTACAGGCTTTAAACACATTATTTCCTACTTTCTATTTATTTCAGCATTTAAAGTTTTCCAAAAGTCCCCTACAAATGGGGAAGATTTCCTTTAACAGTCTCTGCAATCAGACAGAGGCATGACTTTCTGTGTTTATTTATAAAGTATGCTGTAGGTTTGAGTCACATGTTATCTAACAACTGCACCAAATCCCATTTTTTACCCTTACATCTCATCCTAAAAAGACTAATACAAACATGCAGTTTTCTTCTGAGTGGATCATGTTGAAAGGGTTGAAGGTACCAAGGTTTGGTATTTTACAGCTCTGCGGGAATTAGATGGATCATATGGAATTGAAATACATTTCTTCTGATCAGTGTTTTAATAAAACATTATCGTACCATCTTTGAACTGTTGAAATGTTTTCAGAAATATTCAATGAAATTTCAACAAGAATGGAATTTCATTCATCTTACATTACAGCATCTTTGGGCCAAATAAATAATTATAGAACACTTAGTTAAGAGGATAGATAGATAAATAAATAAATAGACATATATGTACATGTATGCAAATGTGCAAGAGAGCATAATAATAGCTCTAACCTATTCAAGGAGGTTCTCTTTATAGGCTGATTTTTATTAAGAACATGATAGAAAAGCAACAGTGTTCTAGCTAAAGGGACACTGGTCAAACAATATTTCTATTTATTGATCTACCTTTAAAATATTCTGCTGTTAAGATCCTGTTAAAGCATCTCCCTCCTCTATGAAGAGGACAGTCAAGTGGAGGGAGACAAAACCACTTAGGAGACTGGTGTTGATATTACAATAATTATTCTGAGGGACAGAGGGTTTTAGATATTTCCATTGTGTTTGCCACTTTCCAAGTGCACCGGAAAACATGAAAACAGTGATGACAGAGGGTTCATGCCTGGGCTGCAAACCAAGACAAAGCTGGCTTATCTGACTCAAAGCCTCAGAGGTTCAGTGGCATCTTGTCTGCAGGAGCACAGAGTGGGCTCTGGTGAAGGTGGCACTGTGGGTCTCCTGGGTGCCCGCCCTGGTTTACCAACCTGCAGCAAAAAACCACAGCAGAGATGGGTGCTTGCCATTCTCTTTCCAGGCAGAACTACACATTTGCATTTTAATTATCTCAGAGCCACCGCAAATGCTAAAACTTAGAGAAACCAAGGCCAATAGTGTACATCTCTTACAGTCTTCTGCAGCGACTCTCATAATTGCTTCACCACTATTCTCCACTGCTGTTCATTTTTTCTTTAAATTGCTGTGCCTTTATAGCTTCTTAAGACAGATTATTTTCTTGAACTCCTCTATAGCATGCATTGATCTTCTTTCTTCTTAGTGCAGGTAATAATTATGTAGCCTTCCAATAACCTTAATTAAAAAAGAAAAGCCCCAAATCATACTGCATGGTGCTGTTACCTTTATTCTAACCTGTATCTGCTCTTATTTTCAGTGACGACATTTACTACTGTTGTGAAGAGCTGCAGTTCTGTATCTGAAGCATCTTGATCTGTAAAATAGTTCTGTATATCCCTGATAATAAATTTGAAAGTTTCTAACTTCTCAAAACTATTTATTACTTCTCAGACTCTGAGAGCCCAAAGTATTATTCCAGAGCACCTTTGTGAGCACGTATCAAGATGAGAAAGGAAAATCAGAAAACACCATTACTGCCCTGACAATTGCATTTACCAGACAAGGCTGAGGAGAAGTGCATTCCCTGGGGAGACAGAATTACAGGCTAAAATCACTCAAGGGGGTCACCTATCACTTGATCCAAATAGGTGCTGAGAACTCATTTTATCAGCATTAACTGATCACAGCAAAAGACTGTTGGTTAAAATGATCCTTCTGGTTACAACTCCGTACACCAGTGTAATTCAGACAGACTCTCATTAGCCCATTAACTCACATGCTGGAAGAAAAAGCTCATGGTCTTGATTCAACTCAATTTTCAGTCACTCCTTGTCACTATTACAGGTATTATTTAAATACCTCTCCTTTTGAACATCTGGAATCCGACTTCTGGAATATTTTTGTTAATGAAAGCTTCAGGCCCACATGACTTGAAAATGTCTCATGTCTCTTTAAGAACTTTTTTCCCTTTCTCTTTCTTCCTTAGAAAGAAGACAAAGTATAAAATATTAACTCTGGTGTGCTTCTGTGTGTCATCCCAGGTGTTGATTTAGCCACTGTTCTCTTTTGGGGTGTGAGTCTGACGGAGGTCCAACTTGCAGGAATTCTGTTTTCCTGCTGTGCCCATCCATGAACACATTGAGTGCATGAGCGAAGCTGCAAGTGGCTTGGGGTGCTCTCTTTTCTTGGCTCACATCTTTTTGAAGGTACCCTCACTCTACGCTTGTACATCCTTGCACTACACAGACCCAGCTCCGCCGTTCATCAAGCCTTGTTTTTCACCCTGCCTTTGACAAGCTGCATGGCAATATTCATCCGACCATCACAGACTGATTTGTAACCTGACTGCTCGACTGTCAGCTCCACTGCAGGTCGTGTTTTATTTTAATAAAACTGTGGGAGTGAGACAACTTCTTTGTACAAGCATGGCAGAGGCCTGGAGCTTGCCTAACTCAATCCATTAAGGATTTACGTATTCGCTGGTCTTCAATATCTATTTAAATATGAAGTGTTAGTGATCTGACACAATGCTTATAAATTTAATTGACTTTTGTAATTTTTTTCTTTTGGGGGTCAGAAGAACTGAGTGGTGTTAATGCTCTGCTACTAGAAAGGCTCCTCTATCCATTACTGACTGCAGAAGAGAGTGAAAACCTACCATACCAACACACAGGACTACACCCCAGCCTGCTGAGGGCATTCACACTTCATATTAAAACCTAAACATTGCAAAGTATTGAATTCAAACAGGCGAAATTTAATGAGGAACAGGAGGTTAACACAGCTAATCTTGATGGACTAATTATTTTTTTCTCACATTCCCAAACAATTGATATAAAACACCCAAATGCTTTAAAATAGCTTACACATTCTCAAAAAATAAGGCACCAAATGATTTCTTACTCCTAGAACTACACTAAACTCACACCACTTGCATTTCTCAGAAGGAAAATACAGGCTCGTGGGTTTAAAAAAGATAAGGCTTGCTTAAATGGGAATTGAGGAATGCAGAATCTTTGCAAAATTTAATTCATAAAGTAAAATAACCTAAAAGAAGTATAACTAGATATATAGGAGACAACTAGGATTAGATTCCCAGGGCAGCAACATAACTGGTTCTGACAAGGTGAATTTATCCAAGTTTTCACAAATAGGATGTTAGATTTATCACAGAACATGCTTATATTTTTCTGTTCCATCCTTTCAATCCGATGACATTTCACAGACTGCTGTGCCATTAGCAAATAGGTTGGTGCTTTTAAAAAATGGCTTTGTCAAGGTCAGAATTTAACAGAGAAATACAATTCTGATTCTGACACCTGTGTTTCAATCCACTATCAATCATCAGGTTAATTATTGCTCAGGAGGTAAATGTAAACCAAGGTGCAAAATAACCTGGAATAACTTTTGCACTCTCTAATGTCCTGTTTTGCCTCACTGTTATAATCAACAGAAGAATAAGAAAAAGGCTGAATTTTTTTCCATTATAGAAAATAACTTTGTTCAATAAAAAATTCTTTGCAGGTCTTTCTTAACTCCATAAATGCTTTTGAATGACATTTTGGTCTGATTGGTGTTTCCTGTTGACTTGCATAAAGCTGCAAATCATTGCCTGTCTTCTGCTTGTAACAGGATATACACGCAGGATATATACAACTGGGTATTTTATGAATTTCATCTGTCTGGAAGAATAGCTGTTTTTTAAAAGGTGAGAAGTAAGATACAGGTCTGATTCTGCAGCCCTGACCTTGTGTTCCATTGTCTTAGACTTAATGTAGATAAAAATTCCAAGGAATGATATACAGTCTTTAATTGCCTTCAAGAAAGATTTTTGCCTTTTTAACACCGTTTCAAAAACTATACATAGACCAATAGCAAGAGTGTTTGCTCAACTTAAAATTATTTTAATTTGCTTGAACCTCTATGATATATAAACGGAAGAAAATAACTGAAATAAACATGTTTCAAACCTCAGTAGGGAGCAGTTGATGTACTGTCAAGAACTGCTTTCTGTGTCCTGCACTGCCCCTTGCTGGAGTACCTTACAAACGTGACAGTGCGAACTCTAACAGCAATACTAATTAAAATGTTTTATTAGTGTCTGAACTATGAAATAACTGTAAGATACAATGATTGCAGATTATATAATGTTGCGTAATCAACAGTACATTGGCACACGTGGACTTCTTTTCTGTAAAACTATTGACCATTCCCACTTGCAAAGACTAATTTTGATCCATACAAAGCTGATGGACATTGTTAGCTTTTTTGGTTTTTTCCTCATAAACAATTACTATTGAAAGAAGAAAATAGTAAAATAAAACAGAAATATTGCTACTTTACTGCTAAGGAAAAGTGGCAAGGAAACCAAGTCAGGCAGATGCTTTCCTAAAAAACATATCATGTCTAAGATGTACAGTAAATGTGAACATGATCCATATATAAAAATGAGAATAAGAAAAAAAGCGCAATATCTCTTGCCTGTGAAACTCCCTTAGCATTTCCTATTATCCTTTAAAAAAAAAATCTGAAAATCTGGTGTCTGTTCCATTTGTGTGTGTTATTGGTCAGACATGCATTCATTCACTCAGAATTATTGCAAACTTGACAAAATAAATACAAGAATAACAAAATAAATTCAAGAATACCTTTGTGTGCAACTACATTTTCCAGCTTTAAGGTTCTAGTCATTGTTTGATTTCTTTTAAGTTTTTCATCATGGGTGCTATTCAACCTCAAAACAATAACATGTTTTCACAAAACTTTGCAAGGTCATTTGTACAACTGTGTATGCAGAAAAACTGGATTACATGTTAGAAGCTCAATGAATGCTTTCCTGCATTAAAGGAAATCCTACCACGACACAACTTCTAACAAAATGATTTGTAATATTCCTCATCTACTCATAATTTATTCAGTTGTGCTGGTATTTTTAATTGGATCCTAACTGCATCTATTAGCTTTGAAGAAAGGCTCTTCTATGATGCCAGATTTATGTAAGCCTGATGCAAGTTCCTCTATCCTTGCCTTTCAATGGGAACAATCCTTTGTTGGTGAATGCAGCCAAGGACTGACCTTCCTTGAGCTCTCTCTCTCTCTGGATCTACACATTCTTATTTGCCAACAAATAGTAAAGCACTCTATTGTACACTTGGTCTTTGCACTGGGCCGAGTGACATCCCTCCCCTGAATGATGGGGTCAATGTAAGAGTCAAAACAACTAGACTACATTTGAAATATTGCCTTCAATTTTGAAATGCACAGGGAAAAAAAAGAGCCAAAGGCAGCTAGTTACTTAAGTGTCTTTAAGAACTTGCAGAGAAAGCCTGAGGGAAGAGCCTAGCCCTGGCCATACTGACTGCAGAGTATCTTCTGACTTTCTCAACACTTTGATTTCATCCTCAGACTTATAAAGCAACTTGGGAATTTGGCCCAAAATATAAAGGGGGCAAGTCGCAAGAACAAGGATAAAACCTCTTAAACAGTTCTCCATGCTGATAGATCTATGTGTGGTAAGAACACTATGGGAACAGAGATTACCAAAAAATATGAGGCAATATTGGAAAAGAGCGCTACCAAGCACCTCCATCTTTTTAAGAACTTAGAAAGAAAATAAAGTGTAAAATATTAATTTTGGTCTGTTTCTGTGTGCCATTCCAGGTGTTGATTTAGTCACTCCTCTCTTTTGGGGTATGAGGCTGACAGAGGTCCAACATGCAGCAATTGTTTTCCTACTGTTCCCATCCAGGAACACATTGGGATACATGAACAAAGCTACAAACAGCTTGGGATGCTCTCTTCTCTTAGCTCACACTCTTCCTGATACTTGAGGGAAGCTCAGTGTGGCTATTTAAAATGTCAGCTCGCTGCCACAGTTGATTACACATCTTCTCTAGAACGGAGCATCATCAAAGAAAAAAGAAATCTGTATGTTTTTCAGAGTGGAGAGCTCTATGGGAAAACTAAATTTAAGTCCGCCAAACACACCAGGCCCCTCTCCAGGAAGCCTGCAGAAGAGCAGTACTGTGAATAAGAATCTGGATGCTACCACAGACATAGCATGACAAAAAGGATGACGGTAAGTCTCAAGGGTAAGATGGTGTCTCTGTGTTTCATCTGTATAAAATGAGGCAGCCCAACTCCCAATTTACTCATGAGACTTGATTGAGGGGGACAGAAGGACAATATATTACTTCTGTATTTGGCACCAGTGTAACTGTGGCTGGAACACTGTGCCTATTTCAAGCATCTAAGTTTCAAGAAGGATGCTGAGAAATCGTACAAGGTTCATAACAGAGCCTAGGGAATGATTAAAGAATTAGAAGACATGCCTTCTAGTGAAAGACTCCAGAAGGTTAATCTACTTAGCTCATCAAAGAGAAGGTTAAGGGTTGGGTCTTAATCATAGTCTCACATCTAATATAAGAAACAGAAGTTTGACAGTATAGAGTTTATCTTCTGCCTAATTATCAGACGTCCAGTGGTTGAAAGCTGGATATAAATACATTCAGATTCAGAAGAGAAAGAAGGCAGGTTTGTTTACTAGTGTATTTAATTTTAACTGGGAAAGGTAATTAACTACTGGGGAGGGAAAAAAAAAGCATGCTACATTTTGCCATTGTCAAACAGGATTGATGCTTTTCTAAAAAACTATATTGCAGTTCAAGTACGGCTATTGGATGCAGGTAGTGCTTTTTACTGAAAGATTTAAATAACACAGAATGAACTTACAGAAACAATGTCATCAACATATTGTACTAAAGAGAGTTGCCATGATTTCTGAATATAAGTCCTTTAATTCAAAACTAGTTCTGCTTAAACCTGAATTTAAAAAGATGCCTACAGAAAACTGAATCACTGAAAGGAGATAATCAGCAGCAACTTGTAGGTAGAATTAAACTTGAATTTAGCCAACTGCAAAAACATACACAATACCCACATCATTAAGGGCTGTATTCTGAGAGACTGTTTTGCCACAATGCTCCCCAAATCATTCCCAGTTATTGATTTGCAATGTCCAAGTGGATGAATGTGACTTACAAGGATGATGATAAGGATGAATGCTTCAAAGTTGAATGATTGTCCATAGCTGTCTGACAGAGAAACTTCTGAACATGTCTGACATTACTGGGAAAATACAACATAAAAATTGAACAGCTATTGCTCCGATCCTAAACTAACGCTCCTTTGTACATGCCTTCACCTTCGCTGTTTGCCTGCAGGCCTAATTTTCACAAATAAAAAGTGCATTCTTTACATCATGTTAGCTAGTAGTTGACTTTTTGGTAGAGTAAAGAAAACATTAGAGTGACCTGACAGGCCTCAATATTAACCTGGCAGTATGCCAAAATCTGCCTATTTCTTATACAGATTGAGTTTTATTATCTGCTTATCAGAACCTTAAAGTATTGACTGCAGCCCTGTCCATTCCTTTTGTGTGTCAAGCTTAGAAAAATGGTTGTCAGTCAGGAGTCAGAT
>VYZT01047059.1:0-14482 GCA_013400735.1 Pomatostomus ruficeps
TTAATAATGCTTTAACAATGTTTTTCTTGACAAAGGAATATGTATGGACAAATGATATTTCAGTAAGTTAGTATCACTAAATCCTCCCTTTTCATTTTGTGTATCTCAATATGCAGTATAAAAGTGGAGAAGTGTTAAGTCAGACAGAATTCAAAGAAGAAGAAATTCACATTAAAACAAGTTCCACCCACAAAAAAAAAAAAAATGATGGGAGAGATATAAAGAACTGAGGAAAGGATTTTACATTTTGTTCATATTCCTTTTATCTATAAACTATTGATGGCTCAGTGCAATATAAAATATCAGTATTATAGACTACCTATCTAATGTAGTACCTTGTCCAGTGACCTCCAATATTTCTGGATCAAGTTCCTCGGCAGCCCAGCACATCAGACTATCATATTTTTGAAATTTCATCTCCAGCCTACCAAGATCAGTGATACAGGGGGAGCATCTCTCTTATAGAACTGAATACCAGCATTCAAAAGACACTAGACCTGACATTAAATGAAGAAACAGCAGCTTGGCTTCAGGCAACTTGTTATTTTTCTGTATTTGAATCACAGTGCTCTAAGTGGCAAAGGTTCTGGGTAGAAAAATGGTCACAGCAAATCCAGCCTGCAAAAACTGGATTGATCACAAATTAAGAAGAAATTTAGTAAAAACTGGGAACTAACGAGAAAAACACACCCATTCTGCAAACTTTCATCTGGGTTCAAAAGGAATCACATTTCTGCATCGTCAGAATGATCTCAGATGTCAACAGCAACCTTCTCCTTTCATCTGCCTAAGTCGCAGGAGAAACGTCGCAGTTAATTTGTGCTTTGATACACAGAGGCTCAGAACTCTCTGAGAGCTGAGCACACATTTAGTTATAACAAGGTGAGACTAACTCTCCCATCTCTACCCATATTCTCCCTTTTCCTTTTCACAGAAGAACTGTCGACAAGGATTACCTCTTCCCTCGTGTATATTGTAGCAATCATACTAAGAATTCAATCCTAACCATAAAACTCAGCTTTCAAAATTCCAGCCAAAACTTCCTTCTATCCTTGTCAATCAAATGATATCACACTGTTCCCCAATTGCTACCAGAATCCTAGAAAATGACAGAACATTTCAATGACATGGGCATCTTTACTTTTTTATAAGCTAATTTGAGGAAGATTTCACTGCTGTTCAGAAGACAGAACATCTGGTAACATGGGCCAAGTTACAAGTACTTACAGCTTTTGTCTTTCATAATCACCTTGATAATGAGAAGGCTCCGATCTTGGAATTGCTTTGACATCTTTTTGTTTCAATTCTATACCGTGAAATGCGCTCCAAAGGTTCCCAGTGACATTATGCACCAACATCTTGACATGATGTAACCGTGATGGGTTTGCATCACTGACATCTCTAAAGACTTGGAGGAGCATTTCATCTGACATTGCAGTATCATGCCTGTGAATCCACAATGACATGCAGAAGAGATGGTTATGATAAAAAAAAAAAGAAAAAACAACCCAAAATGAACAACAAAAAAAACCCAAACCAGCTTGCTGGAGTGATTAAGAAATTTTCAGCTCTATAAATTAGAATAAGGAAAAAAAACAGATTTTTTTATTGAATCTCAACTATTTCCAAGCCTTTTAATAAATGCAGAAAAACCTTATCTGTGCTTATGGACTAGACTTATAAACTACATCCAAAGTATTCAAGACAATAACTCCACTACACGTAGATATTTTATCAATTTGAATTATTTGTTAAGATTTCCAACACTGTGGAGCTTGATCGTCTCAGAACGGGACTTGTAAAAGGCCCCATTCATAAAAACGTGTTGCAGATACATGAACAGAAGTGTCAGAGACAAACACACTTGAAAAACGTTGTGATGTTTGGATTTAGACTGGAATGCCTTCCTTTTTTAATGATCTAAATTATGATTTATTATAACTATTGTGATTAAATATTATTCAAGCCCTGACCTGCATATTCCAGTCACGCATATATATATGTATATGGGCTTGGGGTTTGTTTGTTTTTCTTTTAAAACTAAACTAGGGGGACACTTTTCCTCCAAGAATGACAAAGGAAAAGGCCCAGATTTTTTACTATAACTTTACTTATAAAATTCACCCAGGGCTTAGGAAAACCCTGCTAAAGCTTCCTCCTCTCTCTGAAACACACTTAGGTGGTAGCTGAGGGCATTTTTCAGGCAAAAGCAAGAAAGTTAAAGCAGTTAAAGCCACATCCTGGTGAGTCGTCTCCTTCCTGCACAAGCTGTAGGATTAACGAGAGGGGAAAAAGGGGTGGTGAAAGCTCTCACCATGCACTTGATGGCTCAGCTGTGGGGAGAGCAGGATCTGCAGAGCGCATCCTGGACAAATTTTCTGGATCAGCCTCGTTCACAGTGAGATGTATGAACATTGTAGCACATTGGTGTACACAGACGTGTTTCAACATGCAAAGAGCAAGGGGATCTCTTCAATAATCCACGGCACTCCAGTCATCTGGAGAACTTTTAGTCAAAAACTGGCAGCGTGAGATATCATCTGAGCAAGAGCTCTCACTGCTCTCAAAGGGTCATAATTTCACATGTAAGACACTGAGGCAAGACTTAAACCCTTAAGCCATTTTTTGTGGCACAAGTTCTAATTGCCTATAAATCATGCTGTGTTACCTGCTTGACACGTAAAGCTTGTCTATAAATACAAAACTGCTGTAAAATCCATACTCCTGCATGACACCAAATTGGAAACATGGCAGAGTTTTGTGTTCATCTTAAAGCTCCAGCTTCAAAAGAAAACACTTTCAAGTGGGGCATCTTTTTTGATTGTTGGGGGTTTTTGGTGCGATCCAGTAAAGTGGTATATCAGTAGTCTCCAACCTTCTCTACCTGCCTTGGAATTTACAGATCACAGCAATAATTTATCACACTGACTGAGAGCCCATCATGTATTAGAGATTATCTCTTCTGTGATTTGAAACCACCCACACAAGTGCTTTAGAGCTATTTCTGAGATCCTTGAAGCTGCCTTAGTGTGTATGAATCATGAAGCCAGTGAAATTTTTATGAAGTTTCACTGTTCTTAATTTTTTTAATTTATTTTTTAATATATCTAGAACATGACTGTGGGTCTTCTGGGGGTACACAGAGAGGAGTACAACTGAACCATGTGGGGCAATGCTGTTCTCAGCTGGCACACCAGCCCCAAAGCTCTCACCATGACGTCCTCCTGGGCTGTGTCACAAGCATGATTGGTCCACATATTTTACTGAGGAAGAGTAGAATAAGGTGGATTTTAGACACATTAATAGGCCACAGAGCACAAAAGAAAAAAAAATCTGATGTTAAATTAAACAGCCTCAATGTCGCTGTTGAACCGCTAGCCGAGTGAAGAAATCGATATGGTCAAGTGGCATAAATCTGAATTTATTATTTAATTATAAAACTTATATAGACTTTTCAAAGGTCGTCCGGATTGGGTCAATCCAAAACCTCCCCCTAGGCCGATTGGCCGGGTTAGAACTGCCCATGTTTTCCAGAGACCGTTTCAATAACATCTAAACTTTATCTTTATTTATAAAACACAGGAAGAAGAAGAGAAAAATTCCCATGGGAAAGAACCTGTAATTACCACACCTCAAAAGCAGGGAAGTCTGTTCCCAGAAACATTACACATCCCAGTACAGCCTGAGCATCCTGGGTGGTAGGAGCACATAAATTTTTTTTTATACTTCTCGTTTAACATCATCAAGAATCTGGTGTCCTGAGCTACACCCTGAGAAGGGTTTTGCCATTGCCAGGTGTCCTTGGCTTGGGATAACCGACAGCAGTCAGTACCCGACATAATTTGCTGGTCCTGTATAATAAAGAATCCAAGCTGCACAGATTTTACTGTTTTTAAAATGGCCTGTATGACTCTCCCTTCTCTCCGTGCTTAACATCGCTCATGCAGTTAGGTTTAGGCATAGGGAGATACCAGGTACAAAACGCCTCATGAAATTGTGCTTGTACCTGTCTATGCAGAGAGAAAGGCCATTGGAGCAGAAACTAAATTTTTTTTTATAAAAGGTTCTATATTTATACAGGAAGAGTTAAAATGAACACATCCACTGTAGTGGATTCTGCTGTTGTGGCATCTAGGGCAGCAAGAAATTTAAAAAAAATATCTATATGTACATGTTTTAGTAATGTGAGCCACTCAGAGCTGCCAATGTAAAAGATGAGTCCTTCTACCTTTCCAGGCAAGAGACCATCCAGGCATGAGAGGACACTATATGTGGACTTTACTAGATATTCTGGCTGAAAACTTGGATTAGAAGTGTGTGGACAAAACAGTTTGAATTTTAGAGCCCGTGCCAACATGTAAAAACGGCATAGGGAAAAATCACATTTTAAAGAGACTTATGCAGAGCTAAGGAATACTTAATTACTTTAACAAATTAAGATTTTTATTGCATTCTCCCTTGCCTGCTTCCGTCTCATTGAAACATTTATAAGAGGATAGAAAACAAATTTGGACAGAGAAACCTCAGAGAACAGCATGTGCTATCACACAAGCTGCTAGAAACACACTTCTTTGATCTGGACAAAAGCAAAATGCCCATATCCAGTTTTGAAAGTGCTATTTAGCAGCCATAATTTTAAGTATTCCTTTTGCTGCAATATGAGAATCACAGCCCTGAGCAAAAGGCCAGCCACAGCTTCGTTACTGCTAACAAAAAGTGTGAATGGCTTACGGCTAATTGTAATGTTAACTACTTTTTTTTGTTTTTTCACAAGTAACTAGCATTCATGCAATGCAGATGAAGGTTCAAACTGCAACAGTGTAATATAAAGATGCTGTGCAACTGCATTAGCTGCAACCAAAAAGCAATAAGCAGGGTTCTAGATTCTGCAAGGCGTCTATCAGCCTTGCAGACAAACTCTGCAAGAAGTTGAAATCAATTTCTCTTTATTCCAATTCTAAAATAAGAAACTTGGTATAATTCTAAAAGCACTGTTTAGCAATTTTCATTCTTCTCAGCCAAGGCACTCTAAGTCTCACTTTCAGAACAAAGTCTAATTAAAATTATCACCATAAACTAGGTCTATCACCTCAAATTGGGAATTCTCATTCTAGGTTCCTTGGAAAAACATAGAACAAAATCTTGCAATTGAACCATGCAGGGACACCCAGTAATGCTGGATACTTCCAAGGAATACTAATAGCCAGCATTTTACAATCACCTCAACAGCTGAAACTCTTTCACGAAAATTTAAGGGACAATTTAAAATAGCAATAAAAACCACAAACAGAATTCACACATGGGTTATTCACAAATAGGAAATAATTCTCCATTAGTCAAATTAACCGTTCTTTCCAACTGCTCACCCAGCTTTCTGATACTGTTTTCTGCCATCAGTCACTCAGAGTGCACCTGTGGGCACCCATCCTGACAGGGCTGCTCTCGCTGCTCTAGTGTGGAGATGATTGCCTCTTCTGGTAGTCATATCCAGTCAGTAACTTGAAAAATAAAAGTAAAGTCACCTTACAATCAATCATTGTTTAAAACTTCCTTATCTTTATTGTAGATTAGCACCACTGTGACCTACCAGCATTGCTCCAAGTGAAATACAAGGAAGAAGCCTTCAGCATGAACACGGTTTGACTTGCATACTTGTAACTTATTTAACAATCTGGACAGAATATTAATGCGACACGGTAAGAAGCAGCTGAGCATGTTAAAGCCTTAATGCACCTGTCTTACTCCATAGAGGTAAAGTGACATTTTTGGATGGTTCAAGTGGGTGAATAACCCACTGTGAAAGCAAAACCTTTGCTCCGCCAGTTTATGCCACAGGAGTCATAGCAGGTATTAATAATTGAAGAATTGCATTTGTACAAGTGTCTGATTTTTCTGTGTCAAGGTTTCAGCAACAATGGAATATGAAACAATTTAAGTAATGGAGAATTAAAAAAACACTGATGTAGTTGACTGAGTATAAATCACAGAATGGTTTGGGTTGGGAGGGGACTTTGAAGACCTTCTGGTTCCAACCCCTTGCCATGGGCAGGGACAACTTCCACTAGACCAGGTTGTTCCATCCAACCTGGCCTTGAACATTTCCAGGGATAGGACATCCCCATCTTCTCTGGGCAACCCATTCCAGTGTTTCCTCATTCTCACAGTACAGAATTTCTTCCTAATATCTAATTTAAATTTATCCTCCTTCAGCTAATAGTCATTATCACTTGTCCTATCACTCCATGACCTTGTAAAAGTCCCTCTCCATCTTTTTTTGTGGATAGCCTCCAGGTACTGGACTGCTGCTTTTAGTCTTCCGTTGTTGCCTAAGAAACTAAGTCACTGTTTACAGTGTGTGAAGTGCAATAGTGTGAAAAACCTTCACCAAAATCCGAACTTTTAGCATAGATCTATTAAAAAAAAAAATCCCTGTGTTCACACAAGTATATAAGTCTCAAGAATATACACACATTCTACAGGATTAATCTTGCAATTCCCATCCATTGTTTAACATTCTTTAATATATGTCCCACCCTTATAGCACCTTTGGCAATCTTACTGTGGCAAGGTTGCAAAAGTGCTAAAAGACCAGCTCTGCGTCACTTTAGCAAAGCCTGGTATGAAATGTGTGACACTTGGTAAATATTTTCTTCTTTTCCTTTTTAGCCGGAGATTCTGGAATCATGGTCAGTCCTCATATTTAGACCCAACCTTAGAGAACTTTTTGCAAAGTTTTGAAGAACCTTACTTTTGTGCCAGTAAGAACAGCAAGAAAAGCACAGACCTTTTTGCCATCTCTGCACACCAATTTCACCCAGCTGTAACTGTTTATTTCAGTACAGTTGGGCTGGATTTACACTTGCTCACCCAAGGCGACAACCAAGTTGCCTAACCCAGCTCAGACCGCAGGGCATGGTTCAATTACCTAAGGTGATATTTGACCAGGACACTGGGATTAAAATTATTTTCTTTTACTTACATTATGTCATTTTCAGGAATGCCATCTGTGTCTATCCCAGTAAATAAACCAAGTGCTGGTGCTGCACCTGGGTCAGGGCAATCCCAGGTGTCAATCCAGGCTGGGGATGAGCAGATGGAGAGCAGCCCTGCCCAGAGGGACTCAGGGGTGCTGGTGGAGGAGAGGCTGGACATGACCCAACCATGGCACTCACAGCCCAGAGAGCCACACATGTCCTGGGCTGCATCCAGAGCACCGAGGGCAGCAGGGGAGGGAGGGGATTCTGCCCCTCTGCTCTGCTCTGGTGAGACCCCACCTGCAGTGCTGCATCCAGCTCTGGGGTCCCAGCACAGGAAGGACAGGGACCTGTCGGAGTGACTCCAGAGGAGGATGATGAGAGGGATGGAACACATCTCCTATGAGGAAAGGCTGAGAGAATTGGGTTTGCTCAGTCTGGAAAAGAGAAAATTTCAAGGAGACCCAACTGGGACCTTCCAGTAGCTGAAGGGAAATTACAGGAAAAAAAAGATGGTATAGAGACAGGACAAGGGGGAATGGGTTCGATTTGAATGGGTTCAAATCAGATTTCAATTAGATATTACGAAAAAATTCTTTATTGTGAGGGCAGTGAGACACTGGAACAGGTTGCCTAGGGAAGCTGTGGATGCCCCATCTCTGGCAGTGCCCAAGGCCATGGTGGATGAAACAGCCTGGTCTAGTGGAAGGTGTCCCTGCCCATGGCTGGGGTTGGAACCAGATGATCTTCAAGGTCCCCTTTCAACACCCAATCTGTTCCCAATCCATTGAAATTTAAGAATTGGTTGTCGTGATTCTGGATATCATGATATAGATATCTGTAAGGTTAAAATCCCAGCACAGGCCACCCCTGCATGTCCCAAGCAATTCCTCAGTGCAGCTGCAGGGTGAGAGCACTGTGGAACCTCTCCACACACACAGCCTGTGTGCAGCCACCCGGGGTTAGGGGCTCTGACCCCAGCAGCCCCCAGCAGTCCCCAGTGTTCTGCTTTGCAGCTGAGACAGCCTTGAAGTCTCATAAATGCCTCAGTATCTCATGATAAGGTTCCAAGTGTGTCTCATCTAAAAATAAATTATTGCAAGGAGGGTGCATGCTAAATTTCAGCGTAGCAGGAGGTTATCCAAAATGCTGGAGTTAAGATATATAACAGCACAGTATATTCTGATGGAAAATTGAAATGTTGAAACATTTTTTTTTTTTTAAGCCTTCCCTTAAAGTAAAGCTCCTTTCCTGGCTCAAGAAAATTGAGTAATATTTCATGTCTACAGTTATTTGTGATGATGAAAAGGAGTTCGTCTGCTGACAACCTGTCCTTTACACAAGCATTTCTCTAGGAGTGTGAGGGAAGAAAGACAGTTAGGTGTGATTTAAGTGAAAAGAATCAGGTCTCTGTATATTCTAAAAGAAGGGGTGATTATAGAGAGCATGCATGTGTCCCCATAAATTGGTCTAGCTTAATTAAAAGTTGTCAAAAAATGAGCTTTACTCATCCCACCCCACAAAAATTTGACTGATGCAACTCATCAAAATAGCAGAAAAAAATCCCCAAGACAGGTTATAAATTCAGCCTCCTGAGAGCTAGAATTCAATTACTTTTGCTTCTGAGAATCATTTTCTTTAGTAGAATACAACACTTGTGAACCAGCACAGCAGCATTTTCAAATCAAAGGTTTCCAGCTTTCTGCTGAAAGCTGAAAGTTTCTGTTTTCAGGTGTTTCATTTTTTCACTCAGAAGTCAAAACTGTCTGTAAAAAGCACACATTTCTCACACAGAAAATAATTTTAATAAAGAAAATAGTTCCAACAGATTTCTTTGGGCCATTTATATAATGAAGTCATGCTGGTTTCCCTTTTACAAAGCAACAGCATGAAGCCTCAAGGTTCAGATCTAATTCTGCAGAGCAGCCTCAGCCCCACTGATTTTTTAATCACAGAGTGCACCCAACACAGCCACAATGGCCAACCTCTCATTACTAATTTAAATCAATAGTCAAAATAATTAAAAAAAAAAAAAAGAAAAAATCCTCAGGTTTTTTTTTCCTCTTGGTGGAGCCTTCTTACATTTGGATGCATTTGAATTGCGCTGTTTTATCTCCAGTGACAAATCTGTTATACCTGGGCTGCACCAACATCTCAGGCACATGCTATTGCTTTCATTCATTTCCCTCGTGCTTCTACCTCGGCGCCTAATGCGCTGTCAGAATCACAGAACCCATCCACGAGCATTATGTGATGAGCAACTGCTGCATTTGCAAGCACACAGGAGAAATGAGCCTTCATTCTTCCCTTGCAATCATTTACATAGAGAATGTGATCCCATTTAAATTACTGCTTGTCATCTCGTTACATTTGATCAGCTGAAGGATCATTTCATTGAAACAGGGAGAAAGAAAGAAAAGGGAAAAACTACCAGCAGCTTGACACTCCTTTATACTTAAGAGTTTGAAGGTTTGTACAGTTTTATATTCAAACTGCTAGACTTTCTGATGGTTTCTCCTCTTAGAAGAGGATTCCTTTGATAGTCAGACAACTTCTATCTTATCCCTCCAGGCTAAAAATCTCTATTTTCATGACTTCCCTGAGAAAATTAGAAATTCTGTATACCACAATATTAAGTGAAGAGGTGTTTCTTAAGCAGTTACAACCTGACAAATGCCTTATCTGTGGGAGAAGTGACAAAAAAAAAAAGTGTGCTTCTGGAGGCTGAAAGGACATACAGCTTCCTACTATAAATATTTTCCACATCAATATTGGTCTTCAGATGAGTTCTCCAAGAATTTAACACAGAGTTATACCTTGACAGGATTCATCCTAAATCACATCTTTGTCTGCATTTCCTGATACAGTGGAAATCCACTTTGCATTAAAGTGACAAAAGGGTATGATTTAAATTCTTAACACAAGGCAATTCACAGATGAAATAACTGAGCAGCATATCTTTTTCTGTACAGGTTTTACAAGGCACTTGTCATCGGTGACTAATACTGAATACACACTCCCATTAAAAACATAAATCATATTTCTAATTAATTTTTTCTAGTGTCTCTAAGGTGGAAATGTTGAGAGTCAGGTGGAGGTAGGAATTTCAGTGCCATTACCATCTCGGGAGCTTTCTCAGACAAACCTGTCAGAGACAGTCCGCTGTGCTGTGAGAGAAATAATAGAACAGGTTTGGCTTTTGCTTGACAGAAATTTGAGTCTCCTAAATAACAGTGAAGAGAAATGGGCCAAAATCTGTTAACAGCACTCGGAATTTACAGCAGAATTCAGAGGATGAGTGCAGTCACAGGATATGGCTCACAGCACCTTTCATTCTCATTCATCTGTGTGACCAAGATGAGCACATCTTGGGTTTTTCCTAGCACATCAGAAAAACTCCTAAAAACCCAAATTAACACTTTTTGGAGGTTTTTTCTACTTGAAGAAATGTTCTTCTGCTATGACCCACTACATTTCTGTCCAAAAAAACTAGACAAGCTACAACTCCAACAGGTTAAAATTTGCATAAAATACAACTGCCCGAGAAATTTTTGATGAGCCAACAACTAAATTGTCAGGTTTGGTTGAATTAATACTTAGACAGGACAATATCTATTAATTATGAAAATGTTCACATTTCTAAAAAATATTTCACAAATTCTGCAGTTTTTAATGCAATCTTTTTCCCAATTTTTATATCAGAGAGTCATTGCAATGCTATGGGATCCAGCTGGCCCACCACAGTACAAGCAGTAAGAAAAGAAAGCCCAATGAAATGAAAAGTTTGAAACTTTTTAAGTAAAAGAATTATTTATTCAAATTACTTGAGAAAAGGCTTTAAAAATAGAAAGCCTTCAAGGAAGATCACTATTGACAATTTGGTACATTTTCTGAGCATTAAACTTTATGTTTAGAAACAAGACCAAAAAATTGAGGTATTGTCCTTTAGAAGAATATCATAACCTAGAAAGCCATTTGCCTGCAGGAGCCTGAAAAAAAAGGACAAAAGAATGTTTATGTTTTGATAATTACTCTTGTATCTGCTTTTTCCATTGTGATGGTATGAGGATTTCATATTACATTGCATTTTTTATAAAGTTCATACACCTCCACTGTACTTTTTCAAGCATTGCAGCCTTATTTAAACTTTTTATTTTAAAAGCACTTTTATGTTGAAAAATACCACACATGCAAAAGTCCTACATTGTCTTCACAAAAATGTCCCCTGTGATCTTCATTGAAGCAAGGTAGGATCAGAAAAGAGATCTATTTCCTCGTAATTGTGGAAGACAAATGGCCCTCATACAAAGCAAAATCTCTACGAGCCTGTGGCCACTGAGCATTTACACTGCACCTATAAATCGATATTCCTCACAGATTAAACCCTTTGAGTTTAGGCGTCGAGGCTTCTCTACAACTGCGTGGAGTATGAAATGCCCTTTCACAGGGATGCTGAAACACGAGTCCTCCAAGGAGTAAACGTGCATGTTCCTTCACAATGCACTGGAGAATCACAGGGTCAGAATCTGGGTGACAATATGCGTAGCAGAAAGCTCCACAGATATATTTTATGAAAACAGCGGTTTTCTTTTCTCGGCTCTGCCCAACTGATATAATCTGTCTTGACAGGCAAACTAATACAGTCAACTTTAGAACAGGCTTCTCTCTAAAATTTTTGCCTATTACAAACAGAAAGTTACAGAGATTTCATTTCCTAACACCATTACTGCATTTGTTTTAGTGGTTTTGTTATCCTCCTGGTCATCTAAAACATTTGCCATTAAAATTCATGTCCTTTCCTGCATTAGCTCACATCTCATCTGAGCTGGAAGGAGGCTGCCCCAACAATCACAGACATTTGCGATACCAATATCATATCTTTGGGCAGAAAAAGCCTGTGAAGGAAAGTATACACCCGCAGCAGAGCACAGGACCAGCTCACACATCAAATTAATTTGTGAGGAATATCATGCATGGACTTGTGAGGGCAGCCATGCATCCACCATACCCTGCTCGCTGCTTCCCTCAGTTCCCATCAGCTTTACTTAAGAGAGACATCTTCAATGATGATAACTGCTCTGTGTAAAACTTTTGTCAAAGTATCTCTTTCTTCCCTTAAAACCATAAGTAAATTGGTGCAGCGCTTTCCTGGCTGACCAGGAAAAATAGGAGGGGGGTGAGGAATGTGTTTCAAAACTGCACTCTCCATGCATTTCTTCATGTCCTGAGGGCACTAGAGAGTTCTAATAGATCTGCCTATCTCCCAGAGGTTCCATGCCAGCACAGTGCCTGTGCCCAGCCCCAGCTCCTCCTGATCCTGGCCAGACTTCTTGTGCCAGAGCAGGACCTGACCCATCGTCTTTTGCCTTATCCCTGGGCTGTGGATCCCACACATCACCAGCCCAGCTAGTCCAACAGAGGACTTATGGCAACTGTGCTGCTGGTGCTGGGGTCAGCCCCAGACCCACCTTTTCCTCCTTCAGGGGCAGCACTGATTTGTGTTTCTGCACTGTAACATTTGAGAGCACCGAGAACGTTTTTAGGAGACTTTTTCCTGGCAAGAAGGAGCAAAAATGCCACTGCTTGCTGAAATGTGCTGCTTTTGCTAGAAAAGCACTACTGATAAAAGAGCCAAGCTGAAATTCCTGGTCAAAATTTCCAAATCAGTTGCTATACTGCTGTAATCCTGAATGAAGCACAAGCAGAACTTGACCCCAAGATTTCTGTATCTCTGACAAGAGACCAGGTCACCAAAGCTTAATCTGTACTTGCATCACTGTGCGCTCACACAGGCAGATTTTCCTGTTCAGGTTTATTTAGCTGTAAGACATGAATGGAAAGCTGATCGCATACCAGAGAGAGGTTTGGTGTTCGGGGGTGGCGTGACTGGGGCTTTTTGTGCTTTGGGTTGGGGAAGGTGGATCTGACTCTGATAAAAAAGATGGAAACTTCAAAGTTCTCACAAGATCGAATTGGGGGAAAGGCCTTATATCAAAGGGGTTAACCCACAAGGAGAAGCCACTGTCTGAGTCCAATTTATCAATTTCTGCCCAGTCAGTGGACTAACAAAGGAAAGGAAAGTCCAAAGGAAAAGTTGGCAGGAAATCAGTCATATTTTCAAAACAAATAATTTCAAGTCAAGCTATCCAAGATGACTACACATGATTAGCTCAGTTGATTAGATTGGTGCTAATAATGCCAAGGATGTGGGTTCGAACCCTGTATTGGTCATTCACTCTGTAGTTGGTCCTGATGATCCTTGTGGGTCCCTTCCAACTCAGAATATTCTGTGATTTCTGTGACTTTTGTTGAAATTCAGCCATTTGCCTTCGTAAGCTACAATTTCGAAAACTTGGCAAATCTCAGTCAAGACATCTCTCATTAAAAACGGCGAACACGATTCTTTGAGGAATAGTAACACTTTAAGAGAAGCGACCTTTTCATTCGCTCTCGTCTTTCATTTCTAGTGCTTGCCATAAAATATCTCTATGCGTCTGCAAATGTTGCTTCTAGGGAGAGCGCTGTGGGGACAACCTCTCAGCTGCATGCACGGCTATAGAATGGATGAAAGCAGAGCCCGGGCAGTACTGAGTGGATCCTGGTTGAATGAGACGCCGATCCCCACGCTGCAGCCTGAGAATTGCCGTTTAAGGGTATACCCGAGCCGCATCATTTGAAATCATATGGAAAATACTCCAGGCTCCTCCAGGACTACAAAAGTAACAAGAGGCCTATATGATCTATTTACTCTTTCATCTGATTTACAGAAATGGCTCTTGACAGGAGGCAAGTTGATAATAAAAAGCGAAGCTTTCCGACTCCCCTTTCAAGCACATCTTTAGATGCTGTCTCTCTCTTCTCCCCTCCATTAAGTCATAGATCTAAAGACTAAAAAGGAACCGAAGAAGTGGCAAGATCTAACGCCTGTTGGACTAAATACGTAAATTATGAAATCAAGTCTCAGAACTGGGAGATCTTAACTCAGACTACTGGTAAATCAAGAAAGTGATGAAAGCAGCATCCCCCTCTAGGAAGGGTGCTGATTTTATCTGTGACATTTCTAGCCCTCAGAAGTCTACAATATTCTTCGTATAAGATCAAAGAAAATGCATTAATATTTGCATATGGTTTGCTGTATATTTCCCCCTTCTATTAGCATCTCCCTCACTCCCCAACTTCAAACGCTGGATAATACTGAAATCTTTAGTGTAAAGGAAACAAAAAATGTTCCAGTTCAGATAACTAAAATGCACGTTGAAATTAATGGGAATCATTTGATTCCTTCCTGTGACAAAACAAAAATCAGACATTTTCTGGAGAAGAAGCATCTTTAATCTCCCAGGTGAAACATGAGAGCAGAGAAGTGTGATTCCATAATGAAAGCCTTTTTGTTATTCTCACACTCTTCTGCATGCAATTTTTGCAATGTTTGTTTGTTTAACTAGGATTTGGCTTACGTCGTTTGAATTTCCTCACCAAGCATTTTGCTTTTATTGTAATACAATTTT
>VYZT01047061.1:247-25290 GCA_013400735.1 Pomatostomus ruficeps
ACAGGCCCTCGTCCCCCTTTCCCACCCCCCACCCCCCATAAAGGAACGCCCTTTCTTCTTGGAATCCAGAGAAAGAGTTCCTTTCCCTGCCCCTGACAATGATGTAAGATGATATCAAGTAACACAATGTGTTATTGTTGTCCTGCCCACTTCCACTGATCTGATCCAGAACCAGCATATGGTTATAGACATATATAGTACCTTTTAACAACTTATCCTGTCGTAACTCTTAATATGTCTATTAAGTGTGGCAGAAGATTTGGTATTAGTTGGTATCTCAGGATAGCATGGCTCATGGCTCTCTTATTTATCTTATTTACACAATTAAAAGTTTGGATGTGAATAAAAAACCAGCAGCACAGCAGCAGCAGCATCGCACTGCATATGGCAGAATATAAGCAATTAATAAATCTGTCTGGAAGTGAAGAGCTATCAGCATTTGTTATCAAAACCAGAATTCACATGGCAATCATTACAATTCAAGCAGCTATTTGACCTGACATTTAAAAGACCAGAATAAAGTAGCCTGATTGAATTCCCCAGGGAATCTGGTGTTCAGCTGGGAGAGGCTTTAGCTTTGTTAACTGTCTATACACTGGCAAGTGTTTAAACTGCAGTAATACGGTTTGAATTCCCAGGGTCAGCAGGCCAACTCAGAGTGTATTTTTAAAAGAAAAGCATATTTTATAAAGTGATTAATAAAACTCAAACTCTAAGGTGGTGTCTGTTCCATTTATTTTAAAAAAGGCCTTGCAGAGTAGCAGCAAATTGCCTTATTTCTTTGTTTGGGTTAATTTGAAAATGTACCTAATTTTAAAAGGGTCCTTGGAGGACTGCCATGAGGTACAGCAGCCATATGTAACTCTCCTGGGCTGGCTTTGTATAAGAAATCATAAGAAATATTTCACTGAAACTGAAACCAAACCTGCTGTATGAAAGTGACAAGCACATATTCTCACTTTCAGGTAGGTTGGTGGTATCAGACAGAGCAAGCTCTTGTGTAGATCTGATTTATTAAACGCACCAATAATTCTGGTTTTTGTTGGGTTTTTTGGTTGGTTGGCTGGTTGGTTGGGGTTTTTTTTTGGTTTTTCGTTATAGTAACCCATCAAGTGAGTAGTGAAGTATCACTGCGGTGGTCTTTTAGGACATCTCAGTTTGGTAAGAACTGCAATTACATGGACATTAAATTTCTTAATCATCTCTGACTTTCCCTCCTGCATTTGAAACATAAATCTTTGATTTGTTTCATTATGAGTTACACAGTAACCTTTCATGCAACCACCTCTAGCCTGATCATATAGATCCACTATAAGTCAAAAGAATCTTCAGGTTACCATGGAGCAAGCTTTGTCTTTGCACATACCCTGTAAATGTCTCATAGCTTGTATAAATCAAATAAACCATTGCACGTTGTCAGGATTTAGGTTGGTACTGCTGCTCTCATTATTCCAAGCTTGCAAAGAATACTTCCATCTCACAGACTCAGTCAGCAGTTAAAATAAACAACGTTAACAAATCATTGCAAATTTGTAATGGAAAGTAAAAAGCAAAATAAATATACATTTTTCATCTTAGAAAATGTTTGTTTAAATTTCCCAACAGAATTTGATACATTATGATCACTTACATCACTCATTTCAGGCCCTGATGCAGATTTAGCTGCACTGCAGAGACTGTGGAAGTAAATTAACAATATGCTTTTGAACTTGACCTCTACACCAGAACTCCTGGAAGCATTGCCATGAGAAGCTTGCGTGTGCGGTCTGTACAGGGGAAGATCAGGAAATATTTTCAGGAGTTTACCATATGTTTTTTGTTGGACCTGTTTTTAAAATAGACATAGGTACCTCTCTTCTGTTAAACTCTCTATAAAAACATACCAGATTATTTCCAGACATGTTTACCTAGTTCTTACAGTGACAATATAAGAACCAAGTATAAAACAGTTCACTTGAATGGGTGTTAATGTGAGGGTTTATCCTGTTCTCACAACTGAATCAGATCCTTAACAGGCCTTATGTGCAACTGGAAAGGGTTACCATGCCCAGGAAAAATTTCTGCACAATAACTGATTCTAATAACTGCAGCACAATTGCATCATATGGAACAAATGATGTCTGAAAACACAAATTTTAAGACCTTCATTTTTATTTACTCTGCAAAGTACAGCTAGAATCTAAAAAAATATAAAGGATTGTTTTACAAAGAAATTTTGAGCTGTCAAGCCCAGCTCCAGTAAAAATGCTGCTCAGTACCTCAAGACAATCCTTTTACTTGCTTATCCTTTGAAGATAACTTCTACTAATCATCAAACTGTGTTCACCTTAAGAATGATGATAGTTCAGCTGTGTGTGAGCATACTTGAAAGGTGCAGTTTCTACCTGCTGGTCATAACAGTCTTACAGAAAATAGTAGGAAGAATTTTTACAGCATTTTTTGGCCATGAAAAAAATTAAATCCAAATTAAATAGGGGCATGGGACTTCCAGGATTAACTCATTTTATATCAATAATTATTTCTTTTGCAATCAGTGGCTAATTCTGACAATGATGTTTATGAGTCATTACCATAGCTAATTTTTGGAAAATTGCATATAGAGGGTCTAGTTTGTTCAACTATTTTTAAAATCTCTCCCTGTGGGTATAATTGATCAAAGCTGCCTCTCAGTTAAGGTCTGTATTCATAAGAAAGTACAGAATAACCTCCTGTCACGAAACATAAAAGTGCTCAGTGTTTCTCCTCCTTGGGTAAACAAACATCTTATACCTTTAGAGCAATCCAAAGCCCAAGGCAGGACAGGTGAACTTGCCTCAGTGTAGTTTCTATACTAACCACAGAGCATCCTTCTCATCCTCCTGAGGCAGAAGGATGGGATATTCTTTGCATTAGATATCAGAACAGAATGCTCCTACCCATCCCTTTTGTCATCTCAACCAGAGTCATGAGGAGGTAAAGTGAGGGGTGTTGGCTTGACACAAAGAGCTATGATTTTCAATCATTATCTTCAAAGCAGGCAGCATCTCGTCACCTGCTGTCTGTTTTACCTGCTAATTAAGGTAAGACACCTTCACTTTGATGTATAAGGTTGGCCAGCAGCATAGCTTCTTCACGGCATTGCTCACAGTACGAGGAAATGTATAATTCAAAGCTATTCAGTGTTTATTAATAGAACAAAGGAAAACACACCCATGTCTCACTTCTTCATGTACCTAAAGCATTACTATGGAATGCTGACGTGTAAATTGGCTTTCAAATAGTAATAATCATCTGATTTTGGAGATAGGGAAATGTCACTGTAATTTAGGAGCCATTGCTTCTCATGACTCTGTGTCCGCTCACCCCAGATGTAAATGTCACTTCGAGTACCAGAAAGACAATGACCTCACTGAATTGCTCCAAACACTGTCCCAAAATGGCAAAGTTGCTAATAGTTTATCCTTGTGTGTTTTCCAGATGTAACTGCTGCTGTAGGGCTGCAATTGAAATCACAGCATGGATCACATCCCCTGTGATCTGCCATTATCCCATGTGAGTAGCTGGTTGCCCTGCGCTTTCCCAGGCTGGTCACACAGGCACAAGTATGAGAGGCACACGTTTAGTATGGCAATTTAAGGTGAAAACTTCCAGGTATATTAGTAATACTACTTAATAATTGGAACCTTATTTGCAATTATCCACAGGCTGCAGTGGATAATTGTACCTAAATATGGAAATCTTCTGTGAAAAAATAGTGTTGTCCCTTACAGGCATACCCCTTTATAGAAATAAAAATCCCGCAGAACTGAGGAATGACATTATTAATACAGACGCATATGATTCTCTGAACTATCTTTTATATGTTGTCTTTTCCATTATAACCACATCCTGTAGCCAATGTATAAAACTCCAGGTTATAGCAAGGATTTTTGTGTTTGGAGGATACCAAAAGTCAGCAGTGCTTAGGACTTGGGGATAGCAAAGCTTTATCTGTGGCCAATCCTACAGCATGGCATCACTTAAAAGAGCCTGGTCCATCCTCTTGACGCCTTCCTTCAGATAGTTACAGACATTGGTGGTGTCCCCTCTCAATAATCTGTTCTTGATGCTGAAGAGGCCCAGTTCTCACAGCCTTGCTTCCTAAGAGAGATGCTTTAGTCCCTTAGTCACCTTTGTTGTCTTCCTGAACCCGCTCCAGGAGCTCCATGCCTCTCTTGTCCTGAGGAGCCCAGAACTGGACACAGCACTCCAGATGGGCCTCACCAGAGCTGAGTAGAGGGATAGGATCACCTCCCTTGACCTGCTGGCAATGCTTTTTCTAATGCCCCCCTGGGATACTACTGGCCTTCTCGGCCACCAGGACTCTCTGCTGGCTCATGGACAGCTCATTGTCCAGCAGGACCCCCAGGTCCTTCTCTGCAGAGCTGCTCTCCAGCAGGTCAGCCCCAGCCTGTGCTGGTGCCTGGGGTTGATCCTCCCCAGGTACAGGACCCTGCATTTGCTGTTATTGACTTTCAGATGGTTCTTCTCTGCCCATCTCTCCAGGCTGTCAAGGTCCTTCTGAGCACTCCAGGGTATTGGCAACCCCTCTCAGCTTTGTGTCCTCGGTGAATTTGCTGAGGAGACATCTGTCCCTTCTTAGAAGTCATGGAGGAACAAGTTAAACTGTTCTGGGCCATGGTGATGTTTGCTTTCTTCCTGTCCTCAGCATCTCTCCTGATCTCCACGACCTTTTAAAGATGACTATAAGTGGTCTCACAGCGGTGTCTGTCAGCTCTCTCAGCTGTCATGGATGCATCCACTCAGGGCCCACAGACTTGTCGATGGCAAATTTGCCTAGGTTCTCTATCTCAATCCTTGTGCACCAAGGCAAAGTCTTCCTTCCAGCCTTCCTTTACCCTGGTCTTCTGGGTCAGAGATTCCTGAGGGCTGGTCTTACCAGTAAAGACTGACACAAAGAAAGTATTCAATAACTTGTGTCTCCTCTGGGCTCTCTGTTACCAGGATCCCCAATTCTTTTACTAATGGGCCCACATTATCCATAGTTTTCCTCTTGTTATTGATGTATTTGAAAAAGCCCTTTTTTTTCCCTTGACATCCTAGACCAGATTTCATTCCAGATGGGCCTTGGCCTTTCTAATTTCATTTCTACTTACTCTGACCACCTGGCTATATTCACTACAAGTGGCTTGACCACATTTCCAACACCTGTGTGTTTCTTGGTTATACTTGAGTAATGAGAGTTCTTCATTCACCCATGAAGGTTTCTTGCCCTCTTGGCCTGATTTCTTTCTCATTGAGATGCATTGTTCTTGGGCTCAGAGGAAGTGATCCTGGAATATTGACCAATACTCTTGGATGGCTCTTCTCTGCACGGTCTATTCCCATGTGATTCTTCCATGAAGACCCCTAAAGAGTCTAAAATTAGCTCTCCTGAAGCTGCTGCTGTTGCTCCTTCTAGCTAGAAAGACTCCTCACAGTCAAAAAAAAGTAGTGTGAGATACCCCATGAATTTCCATGTAAATGAATGGGCTTGAAGAAGTGCGATACTCTGAAACTCTCCTCTTCCAATTGAGTCTGCATGTAGGATAGTGGCAAGGATGTGTGGGATTGGGCTGAGATAGACAAATTTCAGTTCTGTCTAAAGAACCTTGCTAAAGGCAAGAGCTCTCACTGATATGTCAGGTTACTAAACTAGTAACAAGCAAACTTCCTGGATTGAAAAAAATAGAAAAATCCTGCATAAGGAAAGCTGAGTTCTGCAGATGAACATACTGTCCTGTGTAGGAGTCACAGCCAGATTGTGGTATATGTCTGACTTCAGGTGGGAACATGGGTACAAAGAGACTCTAGCTGCCTCTCAGGCAGCTAGATTTCACTTTCCTCTGATTTGTTGTTGGACTTTTTTTAATCACATTTTGATGTTCATTTGAAGGATCATAAATTGCAGTGAGAGCATTCTCAGTGGCCTAATATTTTAGGATGGTGACAGCAGGAATAAGTCGATATTTCTTCCTTCAATAATTTACACAGTGCCATGCTTCAGAAAATGTGGCAAAATGACAGCCAATCCCTGTGATCCTCTGCTTTTGATAAATTTTGCAAGTCAGAGCCAAATTTAATACAAGCCATCATTTTTGTTCAATTTCTCTCTCAATATGGGCTCTTAGTTTCTTACTGGTCTTCTCTGAAATGAAGCCCTTGACCAGTGAGTAAGGGCATATCCTTAGCACTATACCATCAGCTCATTCCCCAAGACTCACGCCCGTGCCTGTCCTCCCCTCTGGTGGGTGACAGGGCAGCAGCAGAGCTGCCAGGGCCTGTACTTTGATGATCATCATGGGTCTTAGGTCACATGGCCCACGCCGTAACATTACCCATTTCAAAGCCATGGTGACATACACAATGACAAGAATGTTTAACGGTCTTGTTTTTCACACCATACGCTGTTGTTACCATCCTACAGCCCCTTCAGTATTTCTAGTCTTAGCAAGGAAATCCACCGTCTCTCATTGGCTATAAAATATTCGAAATGGTGAAGACAGAAGCCTCATGACTGTTCACAGCTGCAGGACATTGGATGTTGGCTGCCCTTTGTGTGGCCCCCAGCCTTTGCAGGTGCTAAGAACCAAGTGAAAGGTCCTTCACATGGGTAGGGACAATTCCAAACACAAACATATGTTGAATGAAGAATAGATTGAGAGCAGTCCTCTCCAAGGAAAAGGGCTTGGGGGTGCTGGGAGTGAGAGGCTGGATATGACCCAGTCATGGGCACTCACAGCCCAGAGAGCCAAACGTGTCCTGGGCTGCATCCAGAGCAGTGTGGGCAGCAGGGCCAGGGAGGGGATTCTGCCCCTCTGCTCTGCTCTGGTGAGACCCCACCTGCAGTGCCGCATCCAGCTCTGCAGTCTTCAGCATAAGAAGGGCATGGATTTATTAGGATGAGTTAAGAGGACAGTCATGATCATCAGAGGGATAGGACATCTCTCCTATGAGGACAAGATGATACAGCTGAGGTTGCTCAGCCTGGAGAACAGATAGACCTGGAGAGACCTTTCAGTACCTTCTAGCACTTCAAGAGATCCTGAGAAGAACTTTTTACAAGGGCAGGTATTGATAGGACAAGTGAAAATTGCTTTAGATCATCTGTTTGAAAGAAATTCTTCATTGTGAAGGTAGTGAGGTATGGAAAGATGTTGCCCGGAAAAGTCATAGATGCTCCATCCCTGGAAATGTTTGAGGCCAGTTTGAGTTGAGCTCTGGGCAACCTAGTCTGGTGGAAGGTATCCCAGCCCATGGGAGGGAGTTAGAAGGAGATGATCTTTAAGGTATCTTTCAACACAAACCACTATATGATTCTAGAAATCTATGACTTCCTTGGCCTCTCCAGGGTTGGATCAGGAGCAGAAATGGCACAGACACACCCCAGTGGGATGCTAGGTTTGAGTGTCAGAATGACTGTTTTGTGTAGCAGTAAGAAAACATAAAGACCTCTAGAGCATAATTCAGGAAAAAGAAGGAGATAATTTTAGACAGATATTCTCAGTTTTGCATCACATTACTGGGATAATATAAAGACATCCATTCTTAGTTCCTGAAGCAGATGTGTCAGCCTAAAGGACAGTCGCTGTCCCCCAACAAATCTGAGGAAAATAAAGGATATGTTAAAAGCTCTTTATGTTCAAATGATTCTCGAAACAGGCTATTTTAGCATGAGCCCCAGAGACTACTAGAACAATCTAGAGGATAATCTAATATCTACTCACTGCCCATGTCAACAGAAAAGCTATTTCTTGTGAGTTAAATGTGCTTGTAACAGCATTACCAGCATCCCACAAACAGAGAGGTCCCTCCCTGCAGGGGAACATCAGCAAGCAGCCGCAGCTCTGCCAAGATGGAAGAGCTCCAGCTGGGGAAGCCATTATCTGGTGTTTGTATTGGCTTTGGTCATCTGAAAAGGGAGAGGAGCTCAGCATTTCATTTTCTTGAGTTTCTGGGGAGAAGAAATGAGAAAAAAATATGGGCAGACAGAGCTAAACTCTCCCTCAAATCTCCGGACTGTGACATTTGACAGTACAGCTGATACAAACGAAGAACAACCAAGAACAAAGAATCCCTGGAGCAGAGTTATAAAATGCCCAGAAAATATGTTGTCTTGGCTTGAAGTACTCCCTCCCCCCACAGTGGGCATAAAGGTGGGAGACCAGCCAGACCCTGTTCCTGCTGTGTGTGCAGGAACAGTGTGGCAGAGAATTCGGACTTACCTACTCAGTGATTTGTATGGCTTCTAACAATCCTAGAGCTGCTGGGGTTTGAACAGGCTGTTCAGATAGCACTGCACCTGACCTTTCTGTGCTAAATCTTAGGCTTTGCCACCGTGACTTTGATCCTCCCTCATGTGCTCTCATGCAACATCATGTTGTCTCTCACAATCCACACATGAAAAAAATATGAAAAGGTGATGCCATCTTCATGCTGCACTTCTTTACTTGACGTAGGTGCTTTGGCATATGATCAGTGTTTGGTCTGAAAGAAAAACCCAGAAGGAAGGAGACAGGAACCATGGAGTTAGAATTCTTTTCATTTCCATAACCAGCTGTGCCAGTGGCGTTCAAAGTGCATATGAATGAGATTCAGAGATTTGCTTCTACACATCCACTCTTCTGTCAGCCAGCATTATTCTGTTATCAATATTCTGCAGGCATCTGGCCTTGGCTTTTGTATGTGTGTGCCTGCATTGAACAACACCACTCCCTTCCCTGGCTATGGCTGTAGTCAATTATAATTATGCAAAGCAAACATCAGCTCACACAGCAGCAAGCTCTGAAAAATGAAGTCTCTACACTTGCCTCTTAGCAGTAGGAAGATCACAACTCTTTGGTGTTTGATTCTGATCTCACTCTTGTTCACGGCTAATGGAATTTCCTTGACTTCAAAGCAGACACAATTTACACGGGAATGAGATCCTTGTTCAGTCCCATGAGTGTAAACTGCTCTCAGGCAGTCACACATACTGGTCTGGGAGAGTAATAATGACTCCAGCACAGAGTTCTTTTACTCCTTTCATAGCTGACATCCCACTGAAGACTTGTTAACAGCACTAAGTGTATGTGAATCCTTCATTTTCCATTGTCTGATCTCCCATCAGTACAAGTGGGATTAACCAGTCAGGCCCAAACACACCTGACCGTGATGTCAGATTTTAGACCTTGCCTCAATGCGGTGAGGTCAATGCTTATTTCTAGTGGTCACCTGTGGGAGTCAGTGCAGCCCCACTGTCAGAGCAACAGAGGGTGCACTGGGGAGATCAGCCCTATTGTAATCAGTGCTCCCCTGCTAGGGCAAGAGAAAGACCTCCTCCCAAGATACCTTGTGTTAATAATTTGTTTATGCAGAGCTCTGTACCCCCGTTGGCCCGTTGGCCTCCCTGTCCAGTTGTGAGTTCAACTGCCTATCATTCCCTGTCAGACACCACAGTTCTAGAAAGTTCTATTTTACTCGAAGCCCCATTCACCTTCTCCCCTCAGCCACTCCTTCAGTCCCTCTCCATTGGTCCCTGCACCCTAGTCCCTCCTCTGCACCACCCCTGAACCCTCAGATTATTGGTTCAGTTGCTCTTCCCACCCCTATCCAGCCCTGGATAAAAACCAATGTTCCCCTTTGTTCTCGTTTCTTCGGCACTTGGTTCCCTTCAAGGCTGTTCTATTAAACTGCCTTGGAATACCAAACCGAAGACCCTTCCTGTTTAACTCATGAGTCTGTGCGCTGTTCACTAGGCTATACGGCTTGGCAGCTGCACCTGTGGGCAAGGGACAGGCAGCACCAATCAGAGCGGGACTGGCGGCGCCAGCCAGAGCAGCTTGGGCAGTGCTGCTCCAAGCAATTGTGGCTGTGCTGACAAGTGGCAGCAGCACTGCTTTAAGCCGCTCCGGTGGCACCACTTCCAGTGGCAGCTCTCCGTGGCAGAGACACTCCGGGAATGGCTTCGGCTTTACACAGCCTCTCCCCCACAAGCCGTACACAGTCACCCAGACAGATAAAAACAAAACAGTCTAAGAAGGGGTTAATAATCACTAATATATTAATAATCTTGATGGGATTCATCTGAGAATACATAAAAAGCTGGCTGATGTCATTGCAAGGTCTCTCGCAATAATTTTGGAATGTTCTTAAGACTACAGAGAAATCTGAGTTGACTAGAAGCTGGTTAATGTTGTACCAATTTTTGAGAGGGATGACCCTGAAATTACAGGTCTGTCAGTCTCACTTCAGTGACTGATGAAAGTATGGAGAAGATTTTTCTGGGAGGTATTGAAAAACACCTGAAGAACAACTCATCAGTCACAGCTTCATGAGGGAAAAGTCCTGCTTGTTGAATCTGATTCCTCTTATGACAGGATAATCTGCCTAGCTGATCAAGGGAACTCAGTTGATGTAGCATTTTTGGATTTCAGTAAAGCTTCCAATACTATCTCTCACAGGATACATCATGCCATGGGTGAACAGCTTGCTGACAGGTCAGACACAAAGGATTACAGTGAATGGGGTGACTTAAGAGTAGTGACCTGTCACTAGTGGGGTTCCACACGGCTCCTTCAGGAGCAGAATAAAATAGTAGCAAAATAGAAAGTGTGCCCAGTTTTTTTCTGGGTATATCTACCTATGTTTGCCATGTTGAAAGAAATCGATCTGCTGAAAGAGCGAGTTTTCCAAGGGAAAGATTTTATCTCCTTGTCTCAGACCTATGAATAAACACAAGGTCATGAAGGAGATGGACAGGAAAGTTCATTTGTTACTGCATTCAGATGCTCTGTTCTACACTGGGAGTAGGCACATGGGAAGTTTTACTGACTCATAATACCTTTCCTCATGAGGCAGAAGGACATAAAATAACAAGACAAATCTTTATGAGGTATTTTATTCTACAAGTTAGTGAATTCCTGCATCAAAATACTTGTTTTTACTTTAAAAAAACCTTCTAGTAATAGATGCTGACTAAAATGAGACACTGGAATATCAATTTGAGACAACAATCAAGATCAAGCCTGATAGCTGGAAGATTCCACCATAAAATTTGCACCAATACCATCCATGTAAAAAGCAGCATGACAGCATCACAGCAAGCCATAGGAACAGGACAATAAAGGACATCAGAGAAGGATTGTGAGGCTGCAAACTGGTATCATGACCAGATGAGTTTGCAGCAGCTATCCAGACCCCACATCATAACACAAAGACAAAAAAATCACCCGGTTCCTCAGGGTGAGGGTCTGCCTCGTGTTTTTGCAGACATCCATCAGACAGGAGCATGCTGTGCTTCAGCAGCACAGCAGATGCACTGCCAGCTCACACCCTGCCTTACACTGTAGTGACTTGTTCCCCCTCCAAGAGCTACTTCTGAGTGTGAACTGTAAAACAAAGGAAGGCTGTTTGCTGACCGCATGAGACCATATCAACATTTTCATGTCTTTGCAAAACATAAACAATTGTTTGAGGAGAAAGGACAGTTGTAAATTTCCATATGGACAGAGGATGACAGGAGTGCTCAAGCCAGGATTTGCTGCATTATCCACCCAGCCTCTGCTCAAGGCTCCATGGTCTCACTGCTTCCCAAAGCCGGTGGCTTTGAAGGCAGTACTGTCCAGCCATCAGCACTTGGTAAGCCTTCAGCCTGAGAGACACATCTGCTCATTTGCTCTCCTTGAGAGCTGCATATTTCTCTGGCACTGCAGCTGGCACCAGTGTGGGAAAATGAAGAATTGATAAATTTGTTCTGGCTGAAATGCAGGAAGAAAATGCGTGATAGTTGATGGGAGACAGCCATCGCAGTATTAACTGCAGTGTCTTCTGCTCATTTTTCAAACTGGATTAAGCTGCCTGGCAGAAAATATCAGGCTAAACTCCACGAATAATACAGAATATGCATAAATATATATGCATTAAGATATATGCAGATTACAAAGCATAGCAGTGAAGATGCACCAGATCAACACAAGTGTAGAAATACGTCTTAGAATTTTAAATTCCCACTTTCACCTTTTACACAGTAACAGTGCCGTATATACCTTGTGCCAAGCTCCTAAACCAAACACATTAGGCAATGCATTTTGCCAGACATTCCTAGTCTCCCACATGACCTAGGTTTGATAAATCCTAATGATATAATTTTATCCATTTTTCCACAGTGTTTTATCCACCAAAAGGGGATAAAATTCAGATTTCTGCATTGCTGCTGCTGCATTGCATCCAGAACCACGGTGTCCTGAAGCCTGACCTTTGTGTTGCTGTGTAGTACAGTGAGTACTTTCTTTAAACTGAGGACCCCAGAAACCCCAAGGAATGTATGGATTACCTTTGCAGAAAGCAACTAAGAAAAGTGAGACCATGTCAGCAGGCTAAAATTTACTATATATGCATGTGTGTAATCACTAAAACCAAACCAAACAAATTTAAAAAAAAAACCCACAAACAAACCACCTCCCAAATATCCCCCCAAAACAAACAACCCTAACAACTGCTATAGCCTAAATATAAACTACAATGACTTGCTTTGCCTTAGTGTGCATGTATTTGGGATTTTACCTCCAAAGAGGAAACAAGGTTTTGCGCACAAGACAGAAAGAGATGGTGAGATTTTCTGTTTGTGCACTCTTTAAGGTTAACAATAATCTACAACCAATGTCAGAAGTTAGTTCAGTATAAACTAAAGTGGATCAGGGTTTGTTTGAGTTTTAATGATGCCTCTCTAATTTGAGGATTTTCAATGTTTAGAAAACTGCATGCGACCAGTGTTCCAGAGAGACAGCATATACTAAAATGTGAACATGACCACTGAGATTTGAGGTTGGTGTTGAAGTGGTGCAAGTGGTTTGAATGGCACTAGCCTAACATTGAACTGTATTCCTCAAGAGAAGAACAGTTTGGAAATGGACACATTTTCAGCCTGAATTATTTTGTTTCAGCTCAGTCTCTATTCCTTTTTGACTACAGTGAAGCACACAGAGAGTCTGAGTAGGCATCCATCACTGAAAGGAATGCCCCTGCCTTTTAGGAACTCATCTTTGCCTCTGTTTTCCTCTCTGCATTGCTGTCTCCAGCTCCATCCTCCTGTCCTACAGCACTCCCATCTCCATAAGCAGAGTGCTCAGCAGTCGGGCTTGCAATCAGTCTGAAGTGAGCACAGTGTCAATCAGAGAGTTAAAAATAGAAAGATGGGGGGTTTTTTTATTTCCTCAGTAGTCTATACCTGCCAAAAATGAAGTGGCTGGTTTTTTGGGTAAGTCGTGTTCCTGTGCCAGGCAAGTAATCCCTGTGACCATGTTTGCTTTCTTAGCCTGCCTGTTACAAGGAATCAAGTGGCCCATGGTAAGGCTGGTACAGGTTGCAGAGTAGATATAAATCAGGAGATGCAGGAAAGAAAGAACAAGCTGAATTCTGGAGTCTATACCTCCTTTTGTTTAAATCCCAGTACAGAGAAGCCACACATGCAAATACTTCAAAGTATATCAAGTGTAAGCAACTACTCAGCATCAGCTAGTGCTATCTAATCACTGAATGAGTAACAGCACTCTACCAGGAAATTATTAACATTGGGTGGTGGGTGGTAGAAAGCCACTACAGGTTTTATTATTACGACCTCATGTGGAAAACCTTCACCTTTAACTTTACAGAAGTGTATTGTTTTTGCCTTAAGATACAAGATGTCCTCAGGGGTAACTGGCACGTTTCGCTTGTGCTATGGTCCTTTTCACTTCTCTTCCTCCTCTCCTCTGGCACTTCTTTAGGCATGCCTGGTGATAGAGATGTGGTGGAGTGCAATAGAGGAGAAGATGCAGTAAGGGTCTAGTGCTCTCAGAATGTGCAATCTTGCTGTCCAATTCAGTATGCTACCACTTAGTCAAACTTTGGTATGGTAACTAGCCTCTGTAGCCTGCTCTGCTCAGCTTACTGAAGATTTTGAAGTTTGACACTTGTCTCCCAGTCTCTCATTACTCTGTAAGTTGCTATTGCTTTTTGGGGGTCCACAAAACTGCCCGGAATTCTGCGGTGCAATCTTTATCCAGCGTCTTGGTCAGATAAGCATCTCGGCACTCGGAGGAGCGCTATCTCTTTTGCTTATCTATATACCTAGGTTTTGCCTCCACAGTGTGAGGCAGAGCACCCATTGTTAATCAAGCAGGTAGAAGCAAAGAACAGAGAACGGACCCCTGATAGTAGTACCCAGGCTTTTATTGTTTCTTCAGGATATGGGCTATCAGAGAGACCCCGAGGGGTTGGTTACACAGGGTTTTATGGGGAAGGGAAAGGGTGGTCTTAAGATAGGGTCCAGGGTTCTTATCAAATCACAAATTGACATGGGATGACAGTTTTCCAATGAGTTCTGGGCAAAGGCGGAACATATTTGCATTAACCTATGAACATTACAGAAAGGTAGAAGTTTCTGGCAATTACTGAATAGTAATACAGTGTGATGAATATTAAAATTACAGAGGTTGAACAAAATCTATGATTGACAGGGTTAAAACGTGGCAGCTAGGGGATTTCCCCTAGCTCACTGCCACAAGTTGCAATCACTGCAGGTACGAAGACTTGAAGAGTATGGGCATGCAGAGTTGAATCAATCCCAAGAATTGTACCTTTGTACACATTGTACCAATTTGTACCACACTGATTTTTTCCTGGCATTTGCTGCATGCAACAAGAAGAGGCTCTCAAATGAGGTAATGCACATGGAAGGCATTAATAATACATTGTGACAGGTATAGTAAATTAATTTGGAGACTATTATAAACAGTGTGAGAACACAGATTTTATTGCAGTTTCTTCTGTGGAAAGATGGCAAAAATATCTCTTTTCTAGTAATTTAAGAGACTGCAGTTCCTTCCAAAATACTTTGATGAAAACTTCAGCTTCTTAGACAAGAGAGACTCCTCTTGACTGGCCAGAGTCCAGCAGAGCTTTAACAATTTAAACCAGCTGGAACCATGGCCCATAACATTGTGTTTACACCCTCAGCCCTGGAGAACATTTAAACAGGACAGATCCAAGTTTCTACAGCCAGTGGAAAGACTAACAATAATTTCAGAGCTGAACTGAGCCATTAGCCAAGCTTTTAGATTAAATGGAGGCATATACGAAAACAAGTCAGATTTTCAGTTCTGAAAGAACAGTTTTCAGAAAGTGAACTGGACAGTGAGTCCAGTGAGACCAAAGAGTTGTAAGGTACTTCAGCTGAAGGAGACCTATAATTTAAATTTAATAAAAGCTGCAACCAGCTCTCTGGAATTAACTTCACAAGAAAAGGAGGAAAACTTGCAGGAAGGGGCTACAGAACAAAATGGATCCTTAGAAAGTCCAGCACGGCTAATCAGCAAAGAAAATTTGATTTTGGAGGCCAGGAAGTACAGGGCTGGGGTAAACATTGCCAAAAGTCAAACCAAGTTAGAAGTTTGCAGAGGAAATTAAATAGTAACAATAAAAGGAAGTAATAAGAAGTTATTTAGCTATTGAAATAAAAAGATTTTAGAGGCGAAAAGAAGTGATGTTTTTATACTGAGAGGCTTAATGCTGGCATAGGTGTGTGAAAAAATTAAATGAAGCTCAGCTTTGGTTTTCTGTAAGAACATTAAACTCTGGGGAAAAGGAGGACAGATATGGGATGAGTGTCAGGAAACTGAAAATACTTCCTCGGGGGAGATACAAAACTCTGAGCTGGATGTGCTCAGCCAGCAGGGAGCAGATCCCTCACTGCAGGACACTTGAAGGCCTGGCAGCCAGTGTACATAATTTTGTCAAGCTATGAAGGAGAGGGATCCACATGACTTGAGAACAGTAAATATAGTAACAATAATTAAGAAAGTGAACTTGTATCTAAAGGCCTGTTAGCTTGATTGTAATAGTATGCAAGAGTACATGAAGAATTTTAAATGAAAGAAATAATTAATGATATGATGATTAATGAAAAATAAAAGAAAGGACAACAGCCTGTGCCTGCCAGTTGGAGCATACCAGGCCAGCCCAAAGCTTCTGCTTGCAAGAGTGCTGATTGGTTGCTTTAAGGAACATAATTGCCGCCAAGGGAAGCCATCCAAACATCTGAGAAGCACTTGTGATACGGGAAATCGCTAGATAAAATGGAAAAGACAAAAAGGAAAAACACACAAACTGTAGCAAGAAAGTAAGAAATGGCTTTAAGAGGAGATGGTAAGGGATTGTGTTCAAGGACAACTTGCAGTTTTTCTGGGAACCAGAATCTTTTCACAGCTGTTTCCATAAAGGTCTTTGGTTAAAAAAGTAGGGGTGTGTGTGTTAATGAAATTTGCTCTTTAGACATTTGCTGGAGACAGCATGGCACAGAAAGACATCTGAATATGGTACAGGTAGAAAGAGACAACCTACAGATCTGGAAAAATAGTAGTAGTGTGAAGTTTCAAGGTCATTTTAAGACCTTGTCTTTAACATCTAACAGGAGGATTTCTGCAGTAGTCTCGGGATTCCCTACTGCATCTCTGCAAGAATCTGGGGAAATGAAAGAAAAGGTGAAAGAAGGGGTAATTTTATTCACTTACGGGAGTAACTATGAGAGCCCAGGGTGATAGGGCTCTATAAAATGCAAATGTCTTCATAGACTTTGTTAGGGAAAGTACTTCCAGTAGACATAGGGGAGTGTTCACAGTCTTGCACAGAACATACATTGGAATACCAAGAACAAGTGACAACAACTCACATCCTGGAGAAAGAAATTCATATGGCTGAGGTAAGATGAAAAATTTTAGTATGTCTGAAGAGACTCAGATGAGCTCAATTTGTTTAGCAAATCAAGGGCTTTAATGTGATTGAAATACTGATGACTTGGTTGAGTGTATAGCCCAATGCTCGTTTTGGGTTCATAAAACAGCTATCCTTGCTTTTATGTCTTCCTATGGATCAGCCCTTATCTTCTAGTCCTGGTTTCCTCAAAAATCTCTGGGGTGGTAGTGATCTGATAGAAGGTCTATACCTAATAGTGCCCATCTCTGTCTCTGGTAAGGTACCTCCTGTTTTCTACAGTTTGGACTTCCTCACCTATCACACCCAGGAAGGTATGAAGAGACACCATTAAGATAAAAGGAAGCAGTAATAAGAGAGGTTGGCTTGAAATCAAATCTGTCATCATATCTGGATTTAGGAACCTAAAACAACCCACTGGGTACAGGTAACCAGAGGTCTGTCTTAGAGAGTGATAAAGGTAGGAGATATGAATCCTACATTGAAGGTTAGATCCAAGGTTGTGCTTTCTTATTCAAAGAACATGAGGAGGGATACCTTATATTTTTGATATAATAGATTAATTTCTAAAGTAATCATCCAGGCAAAGGGTGAGGAGGGCTGAGCACTGTCCTCAGCCTGGAACACTTAGATCTCTATTAATCAACGTTTCATAAGGTGGAGTCTTAACCCATAAGTTGTAGGTGAATCTGGGGCATGAAGATAGCTCACCTTTTCTGTTCAAGTCATGCCACTTAGCGTCTGAATACTGAATCTTTGTGAGGCTGTGGAAGAAGAAAGCCAGAGGAAATGAGCTTATTAAAAGGATGTCTGAGAAGATAGGCAGGCAGGGAAAAGAGCATGAGCCTTGTTCCCTTAAGAAACTGAACTGGTTAATTAAAATGAACAGTTAGCCCCTTCCTGGAGACAGGAATGCCACCTGTCATGTGACCTGTGTTATAAATGGATGATAATTCCTAAGGAGACCCAGAATGGAAATACATGTGTCCTTGTGCACAGAATCAGATGATGATGTGAGGCTCGGAGCACATCTTCAAAGGACTTACAAGACACAGAGGTAGTGAATCCCATACGCACAGGGGTGTTGAAATGGATGTCCATTTTATCTGTCCATCATTTGGGTTAGCCCTCTGGGTGAAATCCATCACACTGATCACCATGGGACATCAAGTGGAAGCTAATTCTCTAGGTACCTCCATGGCCAGTGAAAGGAGACAGGTGGTTCAGCGTTCCAGGCAGAACAGGTTCAGTGTCCCACGCTGAGACCAGCCTGCTGTCTTCACAGGTATCCCTGCTGGTCACAGGTAGAGCCGGACAGACAACCAAGATGACATACCCTGTCCCTGAGATCTGACAGCAGGAGGACCAATTCCACCATGTGCACCTTAGCACACAAAGGTCCCAGTCACGGGAACTTGGGCTCCTCTGGGGTTCAAATGCTTTTGGGAATTGTACCTGGAAAAAGGTAGGATAGAGAATGAAGATCAGCTTGCTTGTGAGCAACTTCAGGCCAAACAGCTGTAGATCAAAGGGTTTAATAGCTCCATTGGAAAAGATGATAGGTTTTTGCATATTCAGCAAACCTAATATCTTCATTTAACTTCAAAAATTTACAAGCTCTCCTGGCATAGCTGGTGGAGCTCACAAGCTTTGTGATCAGATTAAACCAATGGAACATATGTATCATGACTGCCAAGTAGTTCAGATGTTCCTTTCTGTCCCTCAACCTTTTAAACAGAAAAAAATTAAAAGTAAACAACTACCATTAAGAGTGAAAAACAGAGCTTTCAAATCCCAGGAAATCTCAAGAATCAGAGAGCCCACTAGAGAACTAATTTTATCCCATTTATCTTCCTCCTCTCTGTGGGATATGTTTATCATCAACATGTAGCAAGACCACAAAGATTGTTTTTATTTTACAGCTGGCAACATACACTTCAGAAATATCATTTTTTTTCAGGGCTTGATTTCTTATCCTGATTTTTTTCATTAATGTTAATGCTTCACTTTTCATTATTCTCCCATTAGGAAATTACAAAGTAATTACAAATGCCAGTTTGATGCAGGAGTTCACTTACCATACACCTACTCATTTTGCTGCTTGCATTTGTGTAACAGGGCTCAGCATGTGGAGATAAACAAAGAGGAGTCCTGCAGATCCAGGAATAAGTCAAATACAAAGAAAGAAGCAGGTAAGCAGAGCTAACTCCTTAAAGCCAAGTAATTTTGAGTTCATTGGGTACAAACATGGTTTAGAAGAAGCTGAAGCACATTAACAAGGAAAATGTTAAGACAGAACATTATGGGGAAGTTCCACCTGCTGTGCATCCAGAGGACAGCCCTGGCTGCCCTGGTACATGTCATACACAGCACAGATGCAGCAGTCCTGGGAATCAGTGCAGGAAAAACCCATCTCTTGGGCCCGTGGGACTCCTGCACTCCAAACATCCCCAGCACGTGCATCCACTGCCCACACACACGTCTGGTACAAGACACCCACAGGGAGTATCTGCAGGCTGCCACGACAGCGGGATGCGCTGGGATATCTGGGAAGCATGGATGCTCTGGTGAGTATTTTCCAAGGCAGTAGAAAGCTTTTGAGTATAGAGTTTGATTGAAAAAACTCACCTCAAAACACTTCACAGGGAAAAGCAATATCAAAGCCTCAGGTGGGTTTAAGGTAGAAATACTAGAACCACCTTCAGAGGTTTCACACTGTGGGAGTCTAACCCAACAACCAGGATGGGAAGAGACTAGTGACAACCCTTTCTGTGTGGGCACAGAAGTACCCAGCATTGTAAAGTGCCATCAGAAAACAAAGTGTCGTTCACCTTTCCTTCTTCAACTTTTCACCCTTATGTGGGTTGTTTTAAGCAACAGAGTTCTTGTGCCTCCTCTGACCCTTGTGCCAAGGTGAAGCTCTTGATGCAAGAACAACACCCTGAAACACCTCTGGTATTTATACATTGCTTAACTTAATGGGGCCCAGGGCCATGGCAGTTTCACAAATGCCTGATTTTCTTTTCAGAAGAGATAGTAAGTATTGGCTTCCAGGAGTCAAGATAGGTGAACATTCTCTGAAAGTGCAAACATGACTGTAAAACCAAGAAGTTCATCATGAGAAATGAGCCATGGTCCTAGTGCTGTGCCTTTTAGCTTCTATCTGGAATAAAATGTGAGGAGGAATAGTAAAATCCCATCAAGCATGTTGGGCTCTGTGAGCCATGTTGAGTTCATTACTGAGTTAGGGCATTTGAATATAAATCTAGGTCTGCATCATCTTTTCCACAAAGTACAGAAAAGATTCTAAGAAGGACTTAGGTTTGAGTTTGCCTCAAGAAATCTTGGTCTTTAGCTTCACTGTCTAAATTATCTCTTGAAGTTATTCTACCATTTTTTCACATGTGCTTATGTATACACATGCATACACATTGCTTTTCTACCTTTTTTGAAGAACTGCCTTCTTTTAACACCTAAAAATCAGGATGTATGCCTGCATAAGACAGGTCATAACTGAAGAGCTTGAAAACAGGTTAATTTTATCATTATTTCCCCTGCCTCCTAAGAAAGCTTGGTTTTACTACTTTTCTCTTGGATCATCTTTCCCCTGAGCTTTTCAGTTCACTGCCCACTGAAATCACACCTTACAAAGGGACAGAAAGTCTTAGTTCCTAGTTCTGATAAAATCAGTAACTACTTAGAGGAGAAGATTAATTTCTTCAGTAAAGGCACGTTTTAGCAGTACCAATTCCTCCACCAGCCGGCATATCTCTCCTGAATACCAAGTCCCCCAGCTTTCTGCTGGCAAGGTGTAACAAGGAGAAGGGAGGACTGGGGAGTGACTGGGTGGAGGGCAGAAGAAGCTGCTGTAAAGAAGTAGCTGTAAAACTACAACAGGGAACATGACTGTGAGGTACTGGTGGTGTTGCTCTGAGGTACAGGTAGGCTGTTCTCATACGCTGTAACTGAGAAACATACCACAACCTAGCCACATTGTAAACACGCAAAGAAAATGGTACCATGCTTCCTACAAAGATAGTAGTAGTATACCTAAACAGTTGCCAGAAACTCTCTATTCCACCAAACAAACTCCCATTTATGTCACTATTAGTGGGAACACACCAAGAATGCATCACTTGAAAGTGATTTTTCTGTTTCTGAATGAAGAGGAATTTTGCTTTATATGTGTCTTCTTGGTTGGCTGAATTACATAAAAGTGCCTGCTTCCTGTGGCTAAACTTGGAGTTCATTTATATGCAGGCCAGCAATTTCTCTCTTTCTGATATATTTCTGCACTGGAAGAATAATAAAGTTCTCGCTAGATTCCTGACTTCAGCTTTTTTAATAATGAAATCTCATATAAGTGACTTTTTTGCCCTTATTTTGAAACTGGAGGCAAAAGGATATTGCTCTCTGATAGAACAGCTCCAGGTCAAGTCTTTCACAAACAGGACAACCCAATGTTAGCAAGATCAAGAGTACTTCTGATTTTCTTGAGTGAAAGTAGAGGCATTAACACTTGTAGTCTCTGATTGACAGGCTCAAATCTTTGCTGTTGCCACTCATGATAAACTCTGATACATGTCTGTGCATCAGCTTTAGCATCAGGGCTCTGCCCCTGCATCAGCACAAAGCTATTCTATTCCCCATCATTTGGATCCTGAGCATTTTTTGTGATGTGGACTCCAGTCCAAGCTTCAGCTTTATTTTCTCCCAGGACAGCATTTTTCTGTGGACTCCTACAATCCTCCCACAGAACCATGGAGGAAACCTGGAAACCGGCTGTAGCATGTTCTGCAGTGACAACCTTAATGCTGAAAATAGGTGCCATTATTAGGCATTGAGCTGACCCTATAGGGTGACCTTGGGGGAGGAAAGTGCAGTGATTTAATCACAATGTCACTATCATCCCTTGTCCTCTTTCTGCTATCTGTCCGCTCTACTACAGTTTCATTATGACACTCAAAATTCCATCAAAGGCAAGCTCGTAATCTGTCATATCTGAAGTAGTGGCAGCTGTGTAACTTGCATAACAAGTTATTTTGTTGTTAGTAGTGGCCAGCACCTTGCCACCTTTGTTCCTAGCAGTGTCATCACATCAGGTCCCAGGAAAACACCTTCCTGCAACTCCTCAGGGTACCCAACACGTCTCTGGCGGTTCCTTACATGCTGCATCCTGCCAAGCACGAACATCCACAATCACGAGTCAGGCCTCAACACTGTGTGTGAATCTCTTGAAAAATGTCAGTAGTTCTTGGTAATTTTATTCTTGAGGAATTTTTGGGGAGTTACAGCTTGCAACTTGTTTTATAGGAATGTAGAAAGTGCTGTTCTTATGTTCCTGTGAATCAGGTTGTCCCATCCACATAGCACAGAGTCCCACTGTTTTAATTGCAGCCTGCTTTGGATTCAGGCTGAAGGCAACAGAGAAGAGCAGAAATCTCCTGCAGCACTTTTTGCTTTGGCTGGCTCTGAGGATGAAGGCAAATGTGATTATATAGTTAATCTTTACCATGGAAGGCTAGAGAGAGGACTCTGAGCTATCTAGCTGCCAGCTAAAGCTGCCTTGGCAACAATTGATTGGGCAGTGGCCTGTACTTGACTGACTTCAAGAAGAGATGTAATCAACCATTCACTATCTTTATTCTTTCCATTAAGTTCAAAGTACTATATAATCACTTCAATTTTCTTTCAGCAGTGATAAGGCTCAAGCATAGACCACAAAGCCTGAACTCTCAGTCAGCCTCCATGTTTTATCCTGGATTTATCATCAGCCATCATCAGGTTCTGTCTTTCTGCCTGATCCCATATGGAAACTGGCCTCCAAGGAGGGTCAAGTATTCACTTTCATACTCCTCTGTGCTGAAATGCTTTTCCTGGCAAGATTAGATAAAGCAATTCCTTTTCATTTCAGGCCATCCCAAGTAGATGCTTTATAAAAAATCTATTTTAAAGCAATTCTTTTTCTCATTTGCTAGAGGTTTATAGAGTGAGAGGGTCAGGCTATTTTTATAGTCACTGTGCCAGGAACAAAGTCCAATAGTTTATTCTGCTTGTAGAAAAAACAATTATTTTTATCTTAAAAAGGCATTTAGATGGTATTGTCAAAGACTCCTTTCCCAGTCCCTACCTGGTCAGAATTTTCAATATGAATCAGACACAAATCCAGTAAAAGCATTTAGGGCTGTAGTTTAATTAAATACAAATTAAGTAAAATTTGCATTATTTCTGCGTTTTACATTGGTCAGCCATGGATGAAACATAGAGGAAATGTTGGCAACAGAGGCTGGGATTTTTCCTTCCGAGCATGCGGCCCTTCTTTTGCTCACCAGGAGAAGTTCTGTTTTCCTTGCAGCTGCACCAGGCACAGAGGAGAGGAAAGTGTCACTCATTTTCCTATAACCCAGAGTGAGAACATCAGCTGACACAGTCTCCTGAGGTGTGGAAAATGAAAGTTCATACTTTTGTGAAGAAAGTATTAAACAACTCTTCTTCTGTGTGAATATTCTTGCCGCTTGGCTCTCAGGGAGCTTGTCATTTAAAGGTGGGATCACACTTCGGGATGGTTTCTACAGTGTACCTGAAAGCTCAGGGCACCACCACCTTGCAGGAACTTGTGTACATGGTGATGTTCCATCCACCCAGTCGCAGCTCAGCCTCCCAAGGCTGTGCCTGGCAGACCTCCCACTGCTGCCAGAACTGTGCAGAGCAGCTGCTCCTGCCCCCCACCCCCCAACTGAGAGTTTGAGGCCATACAGGCAGGTGTTGGGCCTGTCCTTCACATGCAACCAGCCAAACAATCACCACTGAGGTACACAGCCCGTTTCATCAGCTTGGCAGCGATACTGCACCACTTTGGATGATACTGCTGTTCTACCTTACTTTGCTGCAGCTCACAGAAGGGATTTCCACATTTCTCTATCCCTGATACAACGTCTTTGATGCCTAAATGTGGTCCAATTGCCACTTTGCCTTGGAAATTCCCTCTGCTCTGTCTGAACTGTAGCCAATGTGAAGACAGGCTCTGACACATACCGTACACTGCTGCTTTGGCTAAACCACGCCTCCTTGCTTGGGGGAAATTTCTGAACCTCAAGGCCATGACCCCACCTTTGGTGTAGGGGGCACTCTGAAGAAACTGCCCTGAGCAGCAAGGGGGATGTATTCGCTAGGGAGTGGAACAGCAGGGTGAAACCCTCTGCTCTGAAACTCATTGTCAAATGCCAAGACATGGTCACAGCTGTGGAACGAAATCAGTCATGGAGTAAGGATCACCATCATCCTTGCACATATGTGTACATGTGTGTACACACATGCTCACATGTACCTGTATGCCCAAACACACACATTTCGTTCTGTACACATGGAGGTGTGATGCAGTACACAGCTGGTGAACCCCACTGGCCAAATTACACCCCAAAAATGATATACAGTGTGTGTGTCTTTATGTAAGTGTCTTGATCATATAGAGAATGAGGGATCTTACTTCTGTGTAACAACATGACAAGACATACAGCAAGAACACAGAGCACTTGCAACCTGCTTTGAAGCAGTGAAACTTAATATTACAGATATGGCTGGTAACTCCCCCCGTTGTTAAGATTACCAGACACTTTACATTGTAAGACCCTCTTTTCAATTCCTTGTACACCAAACATTCACTGCCTGGACTGACATTTATGTATGCCAGATGTTTGCATCAGGTTTCTGCAGTAATGGTTTCTGCAGTTGTATAAATTGCAGAAAGCTGTAGTTCAGGCACTTAAAATTACATGACTAGGTGTGCTCATTTCAGCTGGGGTAGAGTTAATTTTCTTCACAGTTGCTAGTGTGGGGCTGTGTTTTGGATTAGTGCTGAACTCAGGGTTGATAATACAGAGATGTTTTTGCTGTTGCTGGGCTTGCACAGAGCCAAGGCCTTTTCTGCTTCTGGTACTGCCACGCTGGTGAGGGGACTGAGGGTGCTTGGGAGGAGACAGAGCCAGGACAGGTGACCCAAACTGACCAAAGGGATATTCCAGACCCTGTGGCATCACACTCAGTGGATAGAATGGGGAGAAGAAGGAGGAAGAGGGGAGAGTAATGGAGTGTGTCTTCCCAAGTCACCGTCATATGTGATGGGGCCCTGCTCTTCTGGAGATGGCTGAACACCTGCCCATAGGAAGCACTGAATGAAATCCTTGTTTTGATTTGCTTGTGTGAACAGCCTTTGCTTTCCCTATTAAACTATCTTCTTCTCAAACCGTGAATTTCCCAGCTTTTACCCTTTCAATTCTCTCCCCAGTCCCACTGGTGGA
>VYZT01047063.1:0-20093 GCA_013400735.1 Pomatostomus ruficeps
AACAAGCTGTTCATGAGCCAGCAATGTGCTCTTTGGGGCCAAGGAGGACAATGGTGTCCCAGGGGTGCGTTAGGGAAAGCATTCCTAGCAGGTCAAGGGAGGTGATCCTGCCCCTTTACTCGGGCCTAGTGAGGCCACATCTGGAGTGCTGTGCCCAGTTCTGGGCTCCTCAGTACAAGAGAGACATGGAGCTCCTGGAGTGGATCCAGTGGAGGGCTACAAAGATGATTAAGGGACTGGAGCATCTCTCTTACAAGGAGAGACTGAGTGAGCTAGGCCTGTTCAGCTTCAAAAGGAGATGACTGAGAAGGGACCTCATCAATGTCTATGAGTATCTAATGGGAGGGTGTCAGAATAAAGGAGTTTGGCTCTTCTTGGTGGCACTCAGCAATAGGACAAGACGCAATGGGCAGAGACTGATGCAAGGGAAGTTCCTCCTGAATACCAGGAAAAACTTCTTTGCTGTGACTGTGCACTGGAACAAATTGTCCAGAAACAGTGTGGAGTCTCCCTCACTAGAGATATTCAAGACCCATCAGGAGACAATCCTGTGCCATGTGCTCTGGAATGACTGCTTGAGCAGGGAGGTTGGACCAGGTGACCCACTGTGGTCCCTTCCAACCACAGTCATTCTGTGATCCTGTGATGCTGCTGTCACAGGGGAAGTTGCACTCTGGGCCCCTGCTCCAGGACCACTCCTCTGCCAGTACCTGCCACTGCCAGCCGGGCAGCTCAGCAGTTCAGGCTGGCACAGAACAACTGTGAAACCACACATCTCGGTTCAGGTGCTGCTCCGGAGGTCTCTCCATAGGCAGTCCTGATAGACTGTCAAGGTTTCTTGTATGAGAAATAAATTATTTGTTCATAGCCAAATACTGTCTGTGGATGCAAGCCAGCCATTGGGTTTTGCATTCAGATTCAGTAAGATATTTTCAAGGTTTCATTTTCAGGGGAGGCATCAGTGTTTCTTGGTGTAAATCCATGTACTTGGTATATGGCTAGAGCAATCTAAGGGTCCTTTGTAGAAAAACATGTTACTATTTGGAGAAGCACAGATGATATCCTGAAGTACAAAATGAAGCTGCTTATTTATTTATGTCTTATCAGCCATGATATGGATATTACAAAAACAGGATGTGAAAGTGTTCTGACTCTGAATCATCATAGGAGATTGCTGCCTCTCGGCTATGTGAGCTTTTGATTCATGAATTGATAGTCACCTAAGTTCACTGGATCATCTGCATGGTACCTGTATTGCTGAGGTGGTTGAGCCTGTGGCAGGACCTGTGGGGAGACATCTGCAAGACCAGGTTGCTGCGACCAGGAGATGGTCTCCCACATCTTGTGAAAAAGGTTGCAGGGGAACATCCTCTCCTTCGGTTATGCCTGTTGGAGGCATCATCTGAGAATGGCAGGAGAGACATGAAGGGCGGAGTTTCGGTGGTCACAGATCCTGACATCTCTATGTTTAGGTGAGAGCTGGAAAATAAGCTTTGGGACACATGTTTAAATGCCACACAGATTTAGGACAAAAAAAAAATCACATTCAAGTGTTTTTGTGGATCCAACATGTAGACCTTTCAAGGTGTAAATGCAGCACATCTGACAACTATGCTTGGCATTTAGTTATGCTCTTGAGAACCAGTTACATGCAACAAAAAGGTCTATCATATTCTACGGATTATAGGGATTTAATGTATCACTTATGTATCTTTGGGATGAGGTTTTAGCATGTGGACTCAGAACCCATGAGCATGAGGAAAACCAGTGGCTATTGACTGTGTCCTTTTCACAATACTGTTGTGTCAAGCATAAATTGGTCAGACATTTCAATTTGTTTACCGTCATTTCTCAGCTATAAACATCCTGAATGGTTTCAAACACTCACACCTTGCCATAGCATCCACAATAATGAAAAGTGCAAGTAGTTTGCAAGCTGAACAGCATCTGGATTTTTCAACAGCTAAAAGATACGTAGCAGAAATTAAAACGTGGTGAAGTAACCTTTGAAGGACAACATACTCCTCCTTTTAATATTTGTTGCTAAGTCAGAGTATTGGGTTAATTATTTTGCTTCCAGCATATGAGTCAACAGTTTGACTTTGCTAGATGCACAGTTCTGTACCTCTGAATCCTAAAAGCATATTGTTTACACAACATAATCAGCAAATGAAAATTATCTTGTTCACAGAGGACCTGGTTCCCACAAAACATCCACACCCTTCCTTGCTCATGAATTATGGATGTCTGGAGTCTTTACCAGAAACTTGGCTGGCTATGTAAAATTATTTTCTGGAGAGTGTCTTTTATTTTGAATGAAGCAAGCAGGCAAGAGGCCAGTAGGATTAAAATGGAATCTTTATTTAAAACAACTCACAAAACACAGCAGCTCCCACCATTTTGCTAGTGACGCCTATTTCTTTCCAGATCCCCTTTCCAGGCTTTGACTGGTGCTCTCAAGTACACTCTGTGTCTCTCAGGGCACATCAGAGGGTGGCTGCTGCCCTGGGCCAGTTGCCACCACAGAGCCAGTGGACACGAGAACAAGGAGACTCTTATTGAAGCCCCAGCTGTCAAGTCACTGGGTCCATTATCCCAATCCTAGCATGAGGAAGGGACATCCATCTTTCTGCTCACTCAGCTTAAGGGTAGTAATTCCTCCAGGTATAATTTGGAAATACTGTGAAACTTTAATTCTCTGAAATAATAACAAAGAGCTCTCAGATTCCCTGATGAAAAACGGAATGCTCTGTATCTATCTAATATTACATTGCTTTCAAACCTCTCTGAATTTGTTTGGACAGTATTAACAGAAGTTTGTTGCATACAGGCAATATAATAAATGAACCACATCCACAAGAGGTGGGATAACATGAGGTACTCTGGTAGTGCCAAGAACTGTCCTGTTTGACCAAGCACAATGCAGTCACCTTCTCCACTCCAAGCAAAATTTACCTGTGTGATCTCCTTTAAGTCACTGCAACATTTTTTTCCTTGCTGAATTTGATACAAAACAAAGAAACCAGACAGACCTGAAACAAGAGATAAGGACCTCCTTTGCTGAAGAAGAGGTACCCTGACAGCAACAAACTAACTAACTCTAGTGTCATGAAAGACACCAGAGTATTGTAAAAAATACTTCTTGGCCCAATGAAACTAAAAGCTGCAAAATCATTTAGCAATGACCTCTGAGAGGAGAAATCAAGTCTGTGTCTTAGACTCCTGCCTCAATTACTGTTTCAATCTCAGTTGTCTGTCTGCTGTCAGACCTGGAGAGCCCTGGATCCTGCCCTATTCCTCAGTGTTTCAGAGTTCAAGTAACAGCCACCCCTAAAGGTTCATGAAAGAACTTGCTCTTACCCGCTGGCCTTGGGTCCTCATCATACAGGAACCCCTTCCAAGACCACTGCCCTGAAAGAATAGATCATCCTTTTGCCATCTGACCTCCAGAGAGCCAAGAAACCACAATGAAAAATCTTTTCTGCCTCATGACACCCTCATTTCAAAAGTGGCCTTGCCACCTCTTTGATCCCTTGCCATGTTCGCTGCTTATTAGTTTGCTCAGCTCAAGGACTTTGACTTTTACAGGTTGTCAACACCATAGGCACTAACCCCTGCAGAGCACCCTGAACTGTGGGAACAGCTGCTTGCCCCATGCCAACCCCTGTCCCAAAACTGCCTCTTCCCTGCACTGCATCTCACAGCTGAGGCTGGCATGGACAGAGGTGAGCCCTTCTAGGCTAGGATAAATGATACTGAAAATGAGGGAGAAAAAGGGTAAAAACAGCTCAAGAGCCCTGTAGCTGCAATCGGCAGCTGTGTAGTTAGGAGGACTTAGAGGGCTCCAGAAAGAAAGCATTTCTCTGTGCACTTTCCAAGATTTATTTTGAAAAAATGCCAAGCAGAGCTCTTCAGAGCTAAGTGCAAGAAGTAAGCATGATGGTGACATCTTTAAAACTGGCCAGCCACCAATGGGCTTTTACAGGGCCAGAGCGATAAGGCTGGTAGAAGATTATTTTCTTTGTTGTTGTGAAATCACATAGTCCTAGTCCTTATAGCTGTGGAGGTATTTATCCAAGAACACATGCTAAAGAAATACCTATGTCACTGAGACAAGAGCAACTGCCATAATTTATATGAGAAGGCTGACATTCCAACATAAAGTAAAAAAAAAAATCTTGACATTTGCCATTTTTAAATCACCTCTGGGCAGGATATCCAGTCAGACACTGCCATAGTCCAATTAACCAGATAAGAGGAGGGACAACACTTAACATTCAAAAATACACAATTCTCTCCCCTTCCCTTGCCTGAAAATAAGAAATCATTAGAGTAGGATTATACATTTGCTATCACATCTATTAATAATAAGCCCAAGGGCATGGAGAACAGACTTTTTGACAAAGCAGAAATTATTAAGAAATAGCTTAGGGAGATCTGCTTAGAGTAGATTACAATTTTCGTTGAAAAGGTTTCCCCCTTCCCAGACGATGCATGGAGTTGCAGTATTGTACTAGGGGAAAATACTAGAAAGGCTGCCAAAAAAGCATCAGAAAAAAACTATTGTAAGAGGAAAGGCTGAGGCAAGATGGTGTTCCAAAGATTACTGGCTTAATGTTCATAATTTCTCTAGTCCAGCTTTTGTACTATCAGCAAAAGGTCCAGAGTTAAAATAAAATGTGTATTCTATTTCTACTTTCTGACGCTACTGAATTGGATGTAGCAATTTATTTCCTACATGTGGTACTTTCTGTGGCTTATAAGAGAACCAACACCAAGAGACCCACTGCATTGCAAAAAAAAAAAAAAAGCTGTATTTTGGTGTCAAAAAGGGTCACATCTCTGACTTTTGCTACTTCTGATCTGAGTGACAATGAAAACTGTTTACGTGTGCAGGACAGAAGGGTCATCTTGGAGCTTGTGGAAGTTAATTATGCTTCAAAACAGAGGGAAGAAGGAAAGGACTATTTCTGAAAATGAGTAAACACAAAAAATACAAATGTACTAAAAATTGCCACCCAGCCGCTAGAGTGAGAACTGTGAGTCAGGGGTGTTCAAACAAGTGAGAAATGAAGCCAGGGAGGGAGGGGAAGAACAGGGAAATACTTCTTTTGGTGACAAATTCCATCCTACAGGTATATAAATATTCCCAGAGAGATGCAGACAAGAGGAAGAAGATCTACCCAAGAAGACAAACAGTAAGACATCCTGATGAATTTGTGTATCTTCCTGGTGTAGTTCCACTGCTGCATATCCTGTTTCCTTCTGGTCAGTTATGTAAAAAAACAAACCAAACAAAGCAAAATTTACTAGTGCTTCTTGTACTTCAAAGTGGAAAGAGAGGAAACAGAGAAAAACAATGCTGGTTCCAAGGGCTCAAACTAAATCAATTTCTGTAGAAAAATGGAGGCTTGTAAGGTTCTATTAATGAAATAAATTCTCTGTGTATGACAAAAACTTCCTAACTTAAAGCTTTCACTGATAGAAGAAGGTACATTCGCCCATGTACATTAAAGCTGTCAGAAGCAGTTTTGTAATCACAACACTTTAGCTATTGCTTCCTGTCCAAGCACAGTGTAATCAGGAGAGTGAAGTGCTCCTGCCCATAATAACTTAGAAGCCCTTAGTATGAAGTAGCAGCAGTTGTTTTTTTCCCAGATGAAAGACTCAAAAGCAGAACCATTTTTCCTAGGCTATTTAATGAGATAAGATGATCCTGAAGTGAAATCTTTGCTTTGCAAGAAGACCCTAAAAATAATATTTGCACGTAATTGCACATGGTAAGATCATTCTTAAAAACACAAGACTTAAATGCATGAGAACAACCATTAACATGAAGAAGGGAAAGGTGGCTCATCTTTAGTATCTGCAGTGTGAAATTCTGTGTCTTTTTCTGTGTCTGTGGAATTTAACAAATATTGCCACTCAAGACTTGTGAGATTTGTTTTAGCAGAGTAGTCAGGAAAGTCTTCCTCTTGCTACCTGCTCTCCAAGATACTGTGGTAAAACAAACCATTCCTTTCTCAATCTGTCTGCATGGTTCCGCATTATTAATTGTATTTCCCAAGCTTCAGAGTGTCTTCATTAACCTTAGGAAGTCTTGTTTTCAAACTCAAAATGTGGTTTCTTCTCTGATCCTTCTTAGATCCCTCTCTTTAAAATGAAAGGCTCCCATTCATAGTTACCCTTTCTTTCCTTCTCTTTTGCCAGTTTTCAGTCCAATATGCTCATTGTCCTTCTATTCCATGACTTCAGACCTTAGACATTTTAACCAACAGTGGAGAATGTTGTCAAATGCTTTCTGAAAAACGGAGTCTATAATATCCTTTCCCCTTCCTTACCAGGGCAGTAATTTCCTCAAAGAATTCCAACAAATTAGTTAGGCATGATCTCCTTTCCCTGAATTGATGTTAGCTGTCTTTAATCAAGCTCTGCTTTTCCAAGTGTTCCCTATTTGATTCCTTTAAGGAGTTTCAACGTCTTTTCCCTTCAGTGAAGTTAAACTGACAATTCTGATTTTTCCCAGTGTTTGGGGAAGCTGTCTCTTTTTTTTCCTTAAGAAAAAATGATGAGAAATAAATTTCAAGTAATTTCAATAGCCTCCCATCTAGAGATACTTACTCCCCTGGATTCTTAAGCACAATTTTTGCTGTTAAGAAAGGGGATGTATACTAAGAAGACAAGGATGAGAATGAAGAAACACAACATTACAGATGACAACTTTGTGTAATCAAATGGTGTATTTTGAAAGCTGGAAATCAAATAATAACAAGCATTTCCAATACAGCCTAAGATTTGCATGAATCAAACCCATGTCCAGTTCCTCCTTGCAGGCAAGCAACAACTGGGACCCATACAAACCTACAGGGCTTCCTCATGGACCTCGTTGTGGAACATCTGTTGAAATGTGACATGGTTTGTGTTGAAGTCTTTGGTGTATGCGTTTAAGGGGCTTTACAGGCTGGCCCGCCCCACCGAGGTAATCTTTCACTTCAAGCATGAGTAAAGTGGGAAGGGGGATGTGGGAGATAAGTCCATCAGTCTGCATGTCCTCCTGTACACATGAATGATGTCGTGCATGACCTGGCTTCACCATGGCACGAATCTCTCTGCACACACTGCTGAGTGCAACTGTATCTGTGCCAAAGCCAATTATTTGCCATGCAGTGCCATAGCCTGTCTCTCACTCTTGGATATTCGCTGGCCATATCCAGTAACTTCTGACTGCACTTGGGACAAGCCATGAGGGGCAGGCAGACCACAGTGAGGTGGGAGGCTGTAGCCCCCCATCAGGACCTCCTCTGCAGTGCCTCAGGACAGGGCAGCCTGGGAGCCTGACACAGGCTACTTACCATATCCTGCTGCTTTCACACCTGAGTTTGGCCTTTTTTGTGGGTGGGTTTCACTGTAATCTTTCCATAAATCACTCCTTTCTTCAGATGCAAGCTTCATTCCCAATGTCCTCTAGGGACAGAGACAGAGGACAGACAAGAGGAGAGCTGCCTCATGGAAGGGGACAAAGGCATGGTCATGCAGGATGACCTTGTACCTGGTCATTGCATCTGGTCTCATGAAGTAGTAAAATACCCAACATGTAATTGTATCTGAGAAAAAAAAAGAAGTTTCCACCACTGTCATTGGTAGGAAAAAAAAAAAAAAATCAAAGAAAATAAGGAGCTTCTCCCTCTTTGAAGTATATGAGATCCATTCAAAGTTACAGTAATAAGCACATCCCACAAAACTTTATATTTTGATACAAAATTGAATTGTATGCACTATGTATTTCTTGGATTCCCATCTCTACAAGTGATACTGTATTGATCTCAGATTAGAAATAAGAAATCCCTGTATAGGTAGGTTTCTGTCCAGAGTAAAGGCGACTGCTGGATCCCTCTTGTTTTAAACACAGATTGCTAACACAGACTGTTCCGGGAACACGTAATTTACTGCTCAAAAGGAAAGGAGATTCTGGAGGCTGCAGAATCTCTCACACGTAAAGAATATACATTTTAAAAGATAACAGAATCAGTCATTGTGCTTTAAACACTGGATAGCCCTCAAAGCCATTTCTTTATACTTAAAAGAACAATATCTTCTACCTACTTCTGAGTCTCCTCTTATTTCCTTCTTGCCACTAAACACCATTCATAAAGTATCAGACTTCTGGAAAAGGAGTTTTGTAACCTCTCGCTTAAACCCTTCTCCCTCTTTAAAAGACAACTCCCCCATTAAAAAATCCAAAAGAATAGGTTGTTTGTTTCTGTTACTCCTCCACTAAAAGTATTCAGAACCTCATCTCTCTGCTGTTCTGATTTTCTTCTTGTTACCAGATATCATGACCCATCCATTTGTCCTTGTGCTAAAATTTCCCTTTGACTTAAATATGTCTTCTTGTTTCCTGAAAAGTCTCCTCTCTTTTTGCCATTCTCCTTCCTTTCTCATTTCTGATCTCTTTTTTACAAAGTTTTATCTCACTCATGACAGCTTGTCTAAAAAAAAATTGTTGAAGAATCAGGCACCAAATTTGTTTCACTAAGCTGGAAGTCTTTTAGAGTTTGGATTTCAGGAGGAAAATGACTCAGACAGATCTGCAGGTAACTGACCTTAGCTTGTGGCACATGTCAGGTAAATCATGTCACTTTGAAACATAGCACAAGTGATTAAAACTAATATTTGAGACAGGAGCAGAAGTGTGGTCATTCAGTTGTGTTGCTTAGGCTTGTTCTGGAACAAAATACAGCAGACATCCCAGCTTCTGTAAATCTTATTCCATTTTCTGGGTTTGTTTTTTTGCAGAACTGATGAGAATTAATGGTCTGTAAAAGGCAGCAGACACCTACTTTATAAAGAAGCTCCTGGGGCTAGTAGAGGATCTGGCAAAATGGTGAGGGTGTCAGCACAACACTGAAAAGTTGCTCTCACAGTCAGAGAAGAGGGAAAGCCGGGGAATGGCAACCTCAACTGCCCACCCACGGGTTAAAGCATGGTACCCTTCCCAGCCCCAGCTGGAGAGTTGAGCACACAAGGATGAGCCGGAGGAAGTGGCCAACACAGAGTGAGTTTCATAGCATTACTCAGAAAGCCAAACCATATTAATCTTATGATTAATTCCTGCAATGCTAATGAAGGATATCCTTGCAAGACTGGTGAAAGGACAAAGCAGGGACACTTTGGAAAGTATACTGTGTATGGTCCTGGTTTTATGCAGCAGTCAGATGACCTTCTCCTTTTATAACCAGCAGCTTTTCACCACAGTGGATACACTGTCTCCAAGGATGTCCAGTGCAGTGTAGGGAACCCAACAGAGGAGCAGAAGGAGCAGACACAATCTCTGACATTTCAGTCCCACAATAGCCCAAGCATGCAGCAGTTACTTCATCATTAAATGCCAGCCCAACTTAGAAAGTATTTCCAGACCTTCTCCAAACCCAATAAAACACTATTTTAAAGAAAACAGAAATGCCAGTGTTTTGATGGACCATTAAAAGACACATTCTCCTGCTAAAATTTTATAATTTACCTATGTTACTAAGACCTACAGCAGCTTCTTCCTGTTATCAGGTTTGACATTTTCAATAGATTTCTGGTTGACCTGACATAACTGCATCTGAAAATATATTCTTGCTACTTATCTAGTGTCTTATTAAGCTTCACATAAAAACACTGTGATTCAGCTGATTTAAAATGGTTTGAGTTTGCCTTGAAAACAGGCCTTCAGTTAAAGATGTACCTCCTTTTCCAATTCCTATTCACAGTTTCCTTTTTTGGGTAGCTTTCCTATGCTGACTGCTAGACTGGCCCTCAGCAGACCCCACACCACCCACCCTTAGACCTTTCCAGGCCTCCACATGAGAGCATATGTGAGGATAGGGACCTGCTTATGTCTTTTTGATTCCTGCTGTGCCCCTTGTCCTGACTCAGCATCCTGGTGAGAGCAACGTGATTACTGCTACCATTGTCACTCACCCAGCTGGTGAGGTTCCTCGCCGTGGTTATCTGCCTGTGGTAGCTTCAAAGACCATCAGCAACACCACCCTGGGGTCTACCAGATGCAGGTTAGCAGCTGCCTGCTTTGTACTATGTGCTCATTGCAAAAGGACTTATGGAAGAAAACCACAAAGAAATGAGCTGTAAGTGCATCCCATCATCCTCCTCTGGTGGGCCCAGAAGTCACAGCGTTGTGAGCCTGCCTCAATTAGAAGTGATTTCTTAGCTGACATTTGGGCATGTGGAAGGCAAATAAGTGCTCACGCTGCTTTTCATTCAGCTAATCAAAATCAGTTGTGGTTTATTTCTATCCTTCACCTCCATATGCACTGAGGAAAAAAGTCACTGGTACTGTCCACTGAAGTCGTCTGCATTTCTTCCATGTCCACTCAACTCTTGATGTTATTCTCAATAGACTAATAGAGAACATATGTAAAATGTACCGTAAGAACATATTTAGTATATTTACCTTTGAAAAATGAAGTTATGATGAGGAATGAACATCAAGGGGTAAGGGGGTGGGGAGATGGCTGGGAATATTCCATCAGGGCACAGCTAATCTCCAGTCTGGATGCGCTATTCCCAGGTGATCAAGAGCTGACTGAGTTTCAATCACAAATGTGGCTCCTTTCTTTTTTGCTTTAAACCAATGTGAGCTTGAATTCTCTGGGCTGATCTACATCTTTTTCTCATTGCAAGACTTGGCACTATTCAGTACAAATAGCATGCTTTGCTCAAGGAACTGCAAGAGTAATGAAGGCCGAGGCTTTCTGAATCATGCCTGAGATACATTAGCAAAGCTGTGGGGCAGTTCCCGCAGCACCTGCCTGGGCTGTTCCTGGCAGCACTGCGAGCTGATGGGTTTTCCCTTTCCAGACCTCCAGATGGAAATGACTTTTTAAGAGGCAGCTCCTACTGCATGCTTGATTCTGGAAAGTAAAGGCTGATGCTTAGGTGGGAAGAGAAATCATCCATTCCTTTTCATTGTGACCTCTTTACCTTAGCTTCACTCCACATCTGGTCCTCTTACTCCATGCTGCTGCCTCTGGTACACCCTTTCTTCTTTCCATTTTTCTCCCTTTGTAACTTATCGCCCTCTTATGTTACCACCTTTCAAAATCATAATAGCTTAACATGATGTTTCCTGCTATCATTCCTTCCTCACCTCCTCACCTGTGGTCCTGGTTGCAGCCATAAGCTCTTTGGGAAATAGACTTCTTCCGCCTCCTTTCTGCATCTGTTGGGTGGGGGGGTCCAGTCCTGGTTGCTCTGTAGGCTAATAAAAGCGAATAAAAGTAGTGATAACAAGTAGCAAATCTGCCCTTCAACTAATCAGTTCCTACATACACTAAGTACTTTGCTTGCTTAGAAATTGCATATCCAGTAGCAGAAAATGGGAATTAGTCTGTAATTTTATGTGTTGTCAGTTCAAAGGACAGTAATCACCTCACCTGAGTTATGCTGCTGACCTGATGCAAAATGAATTTGGAATTCAAGTCATGGGAATACATTTTTCATGAACCATTTGAAGATAGAATTCCTGAAGAAATTAGTGAAAATTTTTGCATAGGATCAGTAACAAGAAAGTCCTGAACTGCTGCTTAAGAGTTTACAAGTCAAAAGAGTACTGAACTTTACCCAATGAATAATACATTGTGAATTGTTCACACAGCTGTGCTCTACTTGCAAGAGAAGTCCAAGGGGTCTAATAATCCCTCTTCATGCAGAATATTTTGTTACATGGGGGAAATAGTAATTCAAAGGATTCTCAATTTTGCTCCTATAATAAATTAAGAAACTGTTTGATTTTGGCATTTGCAAGGAAAAAACTTCTTTTTCTTCACTGCTGTGGACTATCTCAGAATAGATTTTTTTAAAAGGAAATTACTAGCATGGCTTCCATTAAAAAATCAACATTGATGATCCAGTAATTACCCCACAGTCCCAAATGATGTAGTACAGGAAAATATATTTATCCCAGAGATAGTGTGTTGTAACTTATGGTGAAAGTTGCTTCTTTAGGAACGGCCACCACAACTCCATCTGTTTTAGCTAAAATAACTGTCCAAGTGACCCCAATTTCAACTTTATGAGGCTCACACTAATACGGAATCTGAAGAAAATGAGACAGAGTTTAGCTTTATGTCACTACTCACATTTTCAAGCTCTTTATCAAGTATCTCTTAAAAGTGTCCTGTATGCTAGAGCTCCAAATGTCTGTCTGCAAGTGATGGACTCATCTTTAAAGAAACAGATCCACTTAATGTGTCGAGCTACAAACATGAGCCTATTGGTGCATATGAACTAACATGTCACCCCGTGATTGATGTTTCCCTATTACTCTGCCAAAATACATTAAGTTAAGCTCCTTTTCATCTCCACAAATAGTAGGGACTACAGATGGCCCTCATTTGTAATCCTCAGGAACTAGCACAACCAAGCAATGCGAGAGAGGATGTCGGTACCCATTGCCCGCCTGAAACGGATTAGGGAGATTTCTGCATGGAACAGCGTTACAGGAATAAAGTAACATAGCAAGAAATAATGGAAAGGAAGGGGTGCTGACAGTGGCTACAGGCATTCGCAAACTGTGCAAATGACAATTCTCTCTGAGTAGACAATCACAGCATCACATTGTCACAGAATCACAGAACAGGTAAAGTTGGAAGGGACCTGGTTCAACCTCCCTGCTCAAGCAGGGTCATCCCAGAGCACATGGCACAGGGTTGCATCCAGACAGTTCTTGAATATCTCCAGTGAGGGAGACTCCACAACCACTCTGGGCAACCTGTTCCAGTGCTTGGTCACCAGCAAGGTAAGGAAGTGCTTCCTCGTGTTCAGGTGGAACTCCTGGAACTTCCCGCACATCAGTTTCTGCCCATTGCCTCTTGGCCTATTGCTGGGCACCACTGAGAAGAGCCCAGTTCCATTCTCTTTACACTCTCCCTTCAGATAATTGTAGACATTGATGAGGTCCCCTCTCAGTCATCTCTTCTCGAGGATTAACAGGCCCAGTTCCCTCAGCCTGTCCTTATAAGAGAGATGCTCCAGTCCTTTCATCATCTTTGTTGCCCTCCGCTGGACCTGCTCCAGGAGCTCTATGACTCTCTTGTACTGAAGAGCCCAGAACTGGGCACAGCACTCCAGATGCAGCCTCACCAGGGCTGAGTAGAGGGGCAGGACCACCTCCCTTGATCTGCTGCAAATGCCCTTCCTAAAGTACCCCAGGATACCATTATCCTTCTTGATGAGAAGGGCACATTTCTGGCTTGTGGACAACTTGTTCACCAGGACCTCCAGGTCTGTCTCCACAGAGCTGCTTTCTCAGCAGGTCAGCTCACCCCCCTTGGGACACAGCATATGTGTGTCTGCTCATCAGTAAACCTGTCCTCTTGTCCTAAGAGCTCAAGTACACAGGGTCCACCTCAGTCAACCCTTAGCTCTAGAGCCTGCCAGTACTTCCGTGAAAAGAGGAGAGGGATGGGAGGTGGATCCAGGTCTCCCTCTCCCATGGGTTTCATTTTACCTTGTGTCAAAACTGTTCCCACCTCTCATGTGAAGGGAGTGATTGTAACACAGATAGTCTTCACTTGACACATATTATGGGAGTGAGTTTATGTCACCTCACATTTAAGAAGAAGAGAAAAAAAAGCAAAGAAAGCAAACAATGACAATTTTAAGAGAGGGATTTGTGAGGCAGAGGATGGTGGATGTGGCTCTGAGCACAGTGCCAAGTGCAGTTTGGAGACCAGGCAGGAAGGGAGCCCTGGCCTCCAGACAGCACCAGGGATAATGAAGGTCTTTCCAGACACTGTTATCTGCTTCAGCAAAGCACTGGGATAGGTCAATGGACCTTCTCCAGGGAAAGATGTATGCAATTCCTTGGAGGTTCACGCTTAGCCAGGGGATTGAGGCTGGTGTGGATCTAGACTCAGAAACTGCAGAGACAGGGACGTCTGCATCTTATGCAGGGTTGCTGCTTGCAGCCACCCAGAAGTCTGGCTGGGTCCTAGACATGTGACAGAGGAGCAGACAGCATTCTTCCACATTTTCAGATGGTGTAGTTACTCCTGACTAACTGAGGGTAATAGCAGAAAGGTCCTTCTGGAGCTGGCACCAACCTCTGGCACTGCTGTGTTTTCCCTTCTGTGCCCTTCATTCCTTGCTTCCTCAGTCCAGTGTAGTGCTGCAGCTGGGTCCTAACACCCAGTATTCCTGCCATGAAATTCACTGTCTGATAAGAACTCCAAGTCTGGCTGCTCATCCTGGGTAGTGCCATGGTAGCACCCTTCCAACATCCTTCCTTCTACCATGTTGACAGTCATTTTCCCCACTCCTTTCTTGACTCTGTGCAGAAAGAGATGTACTCGTGCATGGGATAACCAAGGAATATCCCAGCCTTCTCACCCTGAGCAGGCCCACAGAGCCTCTCTGTGTGTCCCCAAGGACTGGGAGCGGTTTCACGGTATCTTGCATAAGAGCATTTCTCCTTGTTCTGCACCTTCCCTGGGCTGCGTAAGGCCCTCAGCATCATGGTCATGGTTGACAGGTTCCCACCACCCTGCACCACCCACGTTTCTCCCTCTCCTTCTCGCATCACAAAAAGCCTCAAGATGAACTTTTGGATGAGACAGGGGAGTTTGGAAGCTCCCTCTGATCCCAGTTAGAGAGACTATGGAGAAAGAGGAAAAGGTGGGCAAAAGAGGGGGAGGAGATAACATGGTGAGAGAATCTGGAAGCTGGAAGCATAGTCTAGGCAGTGTGTTGATGCCTTAAGGGCTGGTAAAAACAAGAGGCAGACACAGAAGTATAGGGGAAAAGGGTATTACCTTGGTTTTAATGGGATCCCAGGTGCACAACTCATCAAAGGTGGAAGCACGCCGAGCAGCACACCCCCATGTACAATGTGTATACAATTTTATAGACCTCACAAATTAGCATATCCACCTAAAGTCCCCAATAAAAAACCTAACAAATGAGGTAACTGTCCTCCATTCTAATTACCCTCCCCACCCCCACCCAGAGAGACTACAGCCTAGTTTAAAAAACATAAAAAACATGTTCCAGAGAAGAGACTCGGTGTTGTCCTGAATTTTGCAGTTTTTCAATGTTTCTCTTTGCTGTAACACTTTCTCACGTATGCTGCTGTAAACATGGCCATGGTTTTTGCTAGCTATTCATGTTTTTGCTAACTATTCATGCTTTTGTTAACTGTCCTTGTTGTTTTCATTCCATTCTCCTAGGCAGAGAAAAATGATGGACTTTTTCCTTTGACCAGTGTGATTGAAGAGGTAGTGATTTCTACCTCCAATCCACGGTGATTTGTAAAAACATATAAATAAAGGTCAGAGGGTTCTGCCCTCTCTCTTTTTGCCCTCTCTTTTTGCTCGCTCTCTGTGGTCTCTCATTTTGGCTCTCTCATTTGGCTCTCCTTTTTTGGCTCCTCGGCCTGGTCAGCTACGTGTGTTTGTGTCCATATAGTGTGATTCTACTCCACAACTCGGTCCAAGGTTGGAGCCTCTAGTTTNTCGGCCTGGTCAGCTACGTGTGTTTGTGTCCATATAGTACAGGGAACATCCACAACTCGGTCCAAGGTTGGAGCCTCTAGTTTTGAGATAGTAGGGATGTTTCATCTTCTTCCCTCAAAGAACCCCCAAACTAAGCTAATTATCAGACTATAAGGGTTATATACATGTAGGGCTAAGGTACAAGGAGTGTTTGTGAAGGGTACAAGGAAAGGGTATAAAAATGTATAAAAAGAGTATAAAAAAAAGACAAAAAACTATCAGGCATCAGTGTAACTCTGAGGTAAAGGGCTCCTCCCATTCATGCTAAATTGTGAATAGTTTTTCCTTTACATTAAATAGCAGACTTCATAAAATGGTATAAATTTTCTTGTCAGAGATCCAGTCTTAGATGTTAGATTCCATTGACTGACATAGCTTTATCTTAATCTAGTTGAATTTAGATAGGACTATTCTCATTATCTCTACAGAACCGAGTGTCTCAAACCTGAGCCAACTGTGTTTTCCTCTGGAGTTTAATACAAAAATGATTTTAACAATCATGTTCATAGGATTCCAATTAGGATGAGGTTGAAAACAATGATACAGTGCAAAGATAAATGCACTTTGGGTTGAATATCCAACATCAAATACACCAGTGATGACACAGGCATTAAATATGCATGTAAAGCATGCATATGCAAATTAGTGACTGAATGTTATATTTGTGTGCATCAGAATATGTTTCCTTCTCTTACCTGGAAAGGATATAGGCTGAACTTCTGCATCTGCTCTTCAAAACAGAAAGGACACCTGAAATGGAACTCATTAGTGCAGGCTGGTCTATATTTTCAGGACAGCTGAAATGGTACTAAAACCAGAATTATTCACTCCTGTTAAAATTTAAGTTTCGCAAATACTTGGATGTTTCATATCTACAGAAAGAATGTTCCCTTTTGGATACAAATAGCTTGATCCTGCAACCTCTCCAGAATCATATGGAATGAAATTGAGAACAAAAGCCATTTTCATATCTGCTGACAGTCTTCATTTAAAAGGTGGGGATGAGTGAACCCTCCTGCTCACTTTCTCATGAATATTTCTGAGAATAAGATTTTGTTTGCAGTGGAGTCAAACAATTGTGGGCTTTCATGTGGGGCACCGTTGGTACTGATGCGGCCATGTTCAGTCTACAGGTTTTGAAGGCTTGGGAGAAGAATCAAGTGTTTTGAGCTCCCCATCAGCAGAAACGTAAGTAGGTACCTTACTGAGGAGAAAGACAAGAGCCTTGGAAAGGAACTACACAGTATAACCCAAATAAGAAGACAAATCCCATGGTCTGTGTTGATATCAATGTGCAGTACTGAAGGAACTTGGAGGAACCATGTGGGATAACTTTTATGAATATTTAAAAATCTTGTTAACTCATTTATTGTATTTTCTAGATGAAAAATGGTGGAACTTTCTACCAGTATTTCTTTGTGTTACATAGGAGATGCAATCCTGATCCTTTTAACAGAAAGAACATCATAGAAAAGGATGTGCTCTCCAGCAAGTCTCCATGGATTAACTGCTATGGTGCAGCACAGCTGTTCACTGCCATGAGATCCAAGGGCATCCTGCAAGGCGGCTAGGTCCAAGAAACTAATCATGGTTAGTTCTGGAGACTATGGGACAGAAAGTCTTGCAAAGCACCAGGGCTGATGTTATTGGATAGTACATGGTTTGCCATAAATCAGTTAAAACTTTCCTCATTGCAGTTTTTGTTCTACTAAAACAACCTTCAAAAAAAGGTCAAAATACATCTTTTCCAATGGCACATAACATCTATGTTATATCAATCAGTAGGTAACCTCTGCAATATTATATGTTCACTGTGTGTCACTGTAGGAAAAAACCTTACCTCTGCAAATAGTGTGTTTTTTAAAAGTGGAGACAAGCAGTTCACTATGAAGTTATTGTATTTAAAAGTTCAACTTTTCTGATTTTTCTTTCTCTTTCTCCAGAAATATGTTCTAGTTCAATGTATTTAAGTAGAGTTTGAATTTTTCTCACCCAAATCTCTGTTTAAAATTTCAAATGCCAACATAACCCCACAGTTTCTTCACTTACCAAAAGTTTCTGTAGGACATGGAGGGACTTTCCAGGGGCTAGCACAGGATTTCACACAAAAACCAGGCAGCCTTCTGCATTCTAGTTTCTAATTTCTGGATCATTTGCTCAGTGGCAGCATTTCAGCTGTTCATGGAGTTTTCCAGCACCCTGCAACCTCCATTGGGTGTGCCGAGGCTTTTATTTCATTGTTGGCTTCCCTGCTATGCTGCCAATGACTGACAGCACACATATACCCCCTGAGAGCACGATGGACTCTGTATAGCTCACCAGGGACATCCTGGCGGCTTGTGAACTGATGCAGGAAATATTGTCAACTATGTGTTAGTGATACATCCCAGCTCTTCTCATGACTCATATCTTTGAAGGTTTGCTTTTTTTTCTGCTCCAGCAATTGATGGTGCCTGGAGCAACCCAAACCTGGTCATTAACCAATAAATACTTGGTTTAAAATATCCTAAATTAACTAATTTGCTTTAAGAGAACCGACTGTGAAGTAATTTATTTAGTCCTTATGATCATATCCTAACCGGGTGCCTAATTTACAGCTGATTTGTCAATGTGCATCTTTGAAAAGTTGACTCCTGTGAGTTCAGCTGCACAACGTGAGAGGAAAATGAGCTGTGAGGAGCCGTGGGATGCAGAGGAGAGGGCATGAATGGCAGCGCTGACTCTGGGCAGTGCTTCTCCTGCACCAAGAGGCAGCTTGGCCTCTCCACAGCCCCAGTCACAGTCCCAACCTGGGCTGTGGCCACCTGCCCCACTACAATCCTCCTCTCTGCACTGCACTCCCATGTCTTTTGCAGGCAGATGCACTGCACTTATGGTGTATATGCCTTGCACCCACACACACACGGTGCTCACTCACATCCCTTACACACATCTCACAAATTCACAAACACAGCTTGCACATCTGTTCCCAGTCTCCTTCTTAGTGTGGTGTCAGGCCTTTCTTCAATACCTCCAAGAGAAAAAAATGACAATGAAATGTCTCCTGCAAGTCTCTTTGGCATATCTGCAGGCAGTACAGTGAGACAAAGAAAATTAGTTTTTTCTGATCATTCAACCTCTGCTAATGCATGACCCTAAGATAAAATTTTATTTAATCACAGCTGATTTTACTGTTGTTTTACCAGTCACAGCAAAAAAATCAGGAAACTAGATGTGATTGTTGGGCAGTTTCCCCATCACAAGTGGGTGGGGAAGCTGAAGCAGAAGCCCTTGGTCCAGGCTCACCTTCAGGTCCACCAGGTCCAGGCATCACCTTCACCAATAGATGAAGCACGGCAGGGCACTACCTGGCACCATTTCTATGAAATGCCATGCTTTTTCAATCCTAAATGTCTGTCTGCAGCAGGGAAGAGAGGCTGTCTACACAGCCAGGCATCTCCGGGCTGAGGAATGAAGCTGATTTCCTGCTGTCCAGGGAAGTCATTGAGTCACCACCCCTGGAGTTATTAAAATATCTGTAGATGTGTCTCTTAGGGGCATGGTTTAGTGAGGACTTAGCAGTGCTAGGCTAAGGGTTGGCCTCGGTGATCTTAGTGATCTTTTCCAATCAAAATGATTCTGTGATTCTACTTCAGGAGTCCAAGTCCTCAAGTCCAGATTGCTTAAGATGTTTCGGTTGTATTTTAAAGGACACTGGCGTCAGTGCAGTTAAGGAGGCAACTATCCAGATGAATTTGATTCATTCCACCCTGACTATAGGATATCCTCCCACTTTTTCAGCAGTTCATGCCAGGGTTGCAGTACTGTGGAGCAGAGTCACCTCTGCCTGTGTGGGTGGCACAGGTCCCCAGGCTTGTCTGCAGCCCAGAGAAGAGAGGGTGTATCACTGTTAAACATGCTACTTCCAAAACAGCTAGCTGCTCACTGACACCTACAGACAGTCACCAGCTCTTCAGTGCCAATTTGATGTATTTCTGATGGTTTAATTCAAATTATTAGTAAGTCAGAATGAACAGGACGTGAGAAGATATCTCCTACCTACTTGGTGGTGTGCTAAGGAGAGAAAGCTCCAACATTTAGGTGACTGACCACCTTCTAACTCTCCTTCTAGCCTCTGGTCAAGTTCTGCTACCTAGACAAGAAGGGGTGAGTTTGAGCTTTTGACTGATATTAATATCCTATTTTGTGAGCAAAAAGCGTCATTTACCAGGACACCATAAACCTGGTACAACTTGTTTGCTGGAATTCAAGCTGACAGGTACTATAGCTAGCTGCAACTTCCCAGCTAGCCATATCCTAGTGTCCTGGTTTTCAAAGACAGGTATTTGCTAAAGAAGGCAGAAGCCTCCTTTAGAATAGGAGAATGTAACCCCCTTCCCTCCAAATTGGCAAAAGTTTGAAATCAAGGGCCTTTCAGGCAATGGTATGAGAAAAGAGGAATAACAGTCCTTTACTAATATATTTTATATATATATATATATATAATGAGGCAGGCAAAACAACAACAATGGTAACCACAACAAATAAGAACACACAAAC